>JAGSMZ010000115.1:0-17722 GCA_029286645.1 Papilio protenor | reverse complement strand
AAAAACAATTCAATCTAATATATAAACCCCCTAATAATCTAATAATAACTCAAATTAACCTATATTTTATATTAATTTTTTGAAAAATAATTAAAATTCGTAAAAGTCCGTCCAACGTTAGGATCGTCGAGAGGAACACGATGATCAAAAGGAACGGTTAGGATAAAGGAAAACGAGTAGGTGTCCGTGGTTATAACGTACTTTCGCAGATTATTTGATACTTTTCCAAAGTGCGAAGTAACGAGCACCCACGAGCAAACTAACCACGCTGCAGTTACCATCGCATTCCACCGGGAAATTCGATGCCGTCGGCCTAATGTTTAAAACTTTTTTTCTGGAAAATTAAGTATGAATGTAAATAATTTTCAAATAGTAATAAAAAATGTGGCAGCGACGATTTGTGATTCTTATCAGAAAACAAGATGGCTAATCCTCGTTTCCGTCTCATAATCTTTAGTCCTTACCATGTTATACTCACTGTACAGTGTACCTAGAGCCTTCGTAGTACGGAAAGCAGTAAATAAATGAAGCAGTAAATCATAACAGTAAACAACTTTACCCAGACCACAGATTATGAACTAGTTTTCTAAATTAAAATTATAGCATATAGATATTTAAAAGACTTACTCGAAGATGCTCGGTAGGCGTTTGAGATCCGTTGGGTTTGGTTGTGGTTGGTTATGGAAGGGCACCCAACATTGTGCTGTGTTCCAAACGGTGGAAAACAGCTCGCCACGGCATTCGGAATTTGAACGATGTGAAGAAAATAGGATAGCCCATGCTATTATTACCGCGTAGTACGTGGACATAAGAAAAGGAGATCACCACGCTAGCCAGTCGGACCTGAAAGTAATCAAAACGTTACTTATCGGCAACAACGATTCTAATTCCAAGCACTATGTTTTTATTTTAATGCACTAAAGTATCATTTGTATTGCATCCATCATAATCATAACATGTAAAAACCCATTTTGAAAAGTGTATTCATAACAAGATATAAATGCTAATAGAATCAGAATACGATTACCCTTCGAAATTGAATCGATCAATTGCGTTCTTTGCAGTTCCCTGAATAATAATAATTTTATTTTTAAATATTACACAGTCGCTGGTTATCTTCAATTATTTTATTACTTACAATAAATACTGAGAATTGGGCGTGGTATGATAAGTGATAGACGGTTTTACAAGTAAATTACCTTTAAACAGTGGACATATTTGTGACAATGCGCCGATGGGGCCGTGCGCCGTGTACTGGCCCACGGCTAGCTCCATGAACAACATGGGCACGCCGCATACTAACGTATTATGAAATAAGGTATCAGGAAAGCACCTGAACAATACAATGATAAATAATTAAATTATGTAATAATGGCAATCAACTTCATTACAAGTTACTTTACTGATATAAATTGATTTGTCCAGTCCATACAACATTAAAAACAGTTGTAAGAAACTATTCGAAAAGTTCGTTTGGAAGGATAGACATACATGAGTGTGTATTTCTGTATTCCGGTTTTTAGGGCAACGGCCACGAGACTAGAAATATCTATAGACACAGTACCGGATTCTTTAGTTAACCTGTCGTTTTAATTTTCTTTGTTTAATATTGTTGTTATGTCATGTTTGTTTGTCTTGTCATAACAGCTACGTCTGACTGTACAAGTAAAATATGACATTACTCTTGATCGTTGTAATGGCGTAATTACAAGACCAATTGTATCCTTCATATCAACGAATTGACCTACAGGAACTGCCGTAATTAAGCCGGCGTTTGCTAAATAGATTATTTAGGCGCGTGTTTCAGTCATTCGAGACGCTTTGTGATTCGCCGTTATGTTTGTTACTTGTGCCATGTGAGAAAGGTGATATTTGAATATGCAAGACAGAGACGGCATGATATGGAACGTGTGCACTATTTCTTTTTGCATAACTTTGAATGTGTGGTTAGAATATAGAAAAAAATACCACAATCGATAACGAGTTATTCTTTAATCTAATCGTATAACATATCTTTGGCGGTTTTATCATAAATACGTAATAGGTACAATTTGCTTTTGTTATTTCAGAAATGATTAATATGTATTTTAAACGAACTCATTTTAGACAATGAATGAATAATGCCTTATTTGTAGTATTATTAAACGTCGGACATCCGGATTTGCGTAGGAAGTATAAATGAATTATTGGCTTAGGACATATGAATAAATCCAACGCCATCATATTCTCAGAGATGTTAGTCATAGCGCGTGACTTCCAATCAATGGATTTTGCAACTTTTATTATCGTTAATCGCAAAGATTTCCTGAATATCTATGGTTTTAAAATACTTTCGCGATAAGAGGCAACGTTACCGCGCTATCGTGCCATTTCTATATTTGTGTATTTAAATTAATGACGTATCAACAAATCAAAGCAATAAATCATTTGATATCTCGAGTGGAGGCGAGCGCGGCGGCGGCGTGACGTATCAGCTTGCAGATGCCATCGACTACTTCTCTCTGATCTTTGCATCGACATCGAGCCGACAGTTCTATAGTTTCTGCGATTCAGCATTCGTTATAATTCGTAGTAAAACTGTGAACACTATTTGTACTCAGTACTTTATATTATTTATATAGAATTGTTAATCGGTTTCGAGACATTAGATTAATGAAAGCCTTCCTCCCTACACCCACGTAATTGAACATTTTAACGTAACATTTATGGTCAATTTTATATAACAGGACAGTGAATAACTATTAAGTATCTTTAGTGAAGTGGCAAAATAAGTTTTTCCTGTTAAATGGGCGGAGCTAGGTGAACCAATCAGGGAACTAATGATTTCTTCGACGCGAAATCATTTATTTTTATTGCGTTGACGCGGGAAAAATTTATTCCTTCGCGGACTTTGTATTCTAATCAAATATATTGTCGATTTCGTGATTATCGTTCTTTTTTTAATAAAAAGCCCTACACTTACGACGCGCTTTAGGCTATATATTTGACGCTATTACCTAATCTTAGGGGTAAATTAATTGGAAAATATTCTTAATGTGGAAAAGGGACCATAAACTACAAGCTGCCAATATTAAGGAAGCAAGGTTGCCATGCTTGTCATTTGTGCATTTGAATTTTGACATTTGCAATTGAGAATTTGACTTAAGGTAAGGCAGATTCGTAATTTAAAATCGTTTTTGGGTGTTTTTCCTGTTAAATGGGCGGAGCTAGGTGAACCAATCAGGGAACTAATGATTTCTTCGACGCGAAATCATTTATTTTTATTGCGTTGACGCGGGAAAAATTTATTCCTTCGCGGACTTTGTATTCTAATCAAATATATTGTCGATTTCGTGATTATCGTTCTTTTTTTAATAAAAAGCCCTACACTTACGACGCGCTTTAGGCTATATATTTGACGCTATTACCTAATCTTAGGGGTAAATTAATTGGAAAATATTCTTAATGTGGAAAAGGGACCATAAACTACAAGCTGCCAATATTAAGGAAGCAAGGTTGCCATGCTTGTCATTTGTGCATTTGAATTTTGACATTTGCAATTGAGAATTTGACTTAAGGTAAGGCAGATTCGTAATTTAAAATCGTTTTTGGGTGTTTTTCCTGTTAAATGGGCGGAGCTAGGTGAACCAATCAGGGAACTAATGATTTCTTCGACGCGAAATCATTTATTTTTATTGCGTTGACGCGGGAAAAATTTATTCCTTCGCGGACTTTGTATTCTAATCAAATATATTGTCGATTTCGTGATTATCGTTCTTTTTTAACCCACTTTAATTATTTGTTAATATAATGAACTAAACACACACTACTTCGTGGCGTAGGATGTCAGTCACAGCATATTTTTGAATAATTATTTGTTTTATAAAAAGCCCTACACTTACGACGCGCTTTAGGCTATATATTTGACGCTATTACCTAATCTTAGGGGTAAATTAATTGGAAAATATTCTTAATGTGGAAAAGGGACCATAAACTACAAGCTGCCAATATTAAGGAAGCAAGGTTGCCATGCTTGTCATTTGTGCATTTGAATTTTGACATTTGCAATTGAGAATTTGACTTAAGGTAAGGCAGATTCGTAATTTAAAATCGTTTTTGGGTGTTTTTCCTGTTAAATGGGCGGAGCTAGGTGAACCAATCAGGGAACTAATGATTTCTTCGACGCGAAATCATTTATTTTTATTGCGTTGACGCGGGAAAAATTTATTCCTTCGCGGACTTTGTATTCTAATCAAATATATTGTCGATTTCGTGATTATCGTTCTTTTTTAACCCACTTTAATTATTTGTTAATATAATGAACTAAAAACCTAAAGACAAATTAACTCTGATAAGAAATTTTATAAATTCAAGCTTATTTTATTTTGATGGTATTATTAAGACATTTAACACTTTCTTTTTCCCCTTGCTATCATATGTATGTAACACGATTTTGTTTATATAATCTCTTAATTTTAAATTTATTACCTAAAGTACTAATAATTAGTAGTAATCTACGTAATAACAGAAATCTACCGATGCAAGATTCCAAATTTCTAAGCCCGGTAGCTTGTAAGCTGATTTTTCGGTTACCCTTATTGTTGGTGTTCGCAATATCTTCTAAACTATTAGTCCAATTTGAATACTGTAAAGAACAATTTTATTCTACATTAAATTCTCCTGATAACAAACGCATTTATTTGGATAAGGATTAATATTGAAACCAATAAAAGAACGCTGCAAATAGCGTAAGGTTTTTAATTCATTTTGTAAACAAAAAAGTGGTTATTGTAAGAAAACCGTTAAAGATAGATATATGCTATCGCGGACTTTTCTATAGAACTTTTTGAGATCTACGAGTATAATACAATTCTTTCATACATCATTTTTATATACCTCTAAGGGTTTAGGCAGCGTAAGCCGAGAAAAGTTAAAATTTAGTGAATTTTTAACGCCGGCGTCCAGAAACACGGTGTTTGTTAATAGTTCCTAAACATTAGTAATAATAAAATATAGCCTATGTTACTCACAGATAAATTACCTTTCTGATGGTGAAAGAATTTTTAAAATCGGCCCAGTAGTTTTTGAGTTATTTCAATACATACAAAAATACAAAGTTTTCCTCTTTATAATATTAGTATAGATATAGATAATAGTATAGAAGTATAGATATAGATAAAAAAGCTTGTTTTTAAAAGTTATATTTTTAACTTTTTAGTATTCTTAATTCGTCGTTTACTATTACTTACTACTTTATGTATTTTTGTATGTATTCGATTCACTTAAAAACTACTTGGCCGATTTAAAAAAAAAATCACAATTAGAAAGGTAATTTATCTGTGAGTAACATATAGTAGGCTATATTTTATTATTACTCATGTTTGGGGCCATTAACAAACAGCGTATTTCTGGACCCCCGCGATAAAAACCACTAAATTTTAGTTTTTCTCCGCTTACGTTATAAAAATGATGTATGAAGGAATTGTAAATTTCAAAAAGTTCTACAGAAAAGTCATAGCATATACATATCTTTAATGGTTTTCTTACAATAACAACTTTTTTGTTTACAAAATGAATTAAAAAGCGCGTGCTATTTGCGTCTTTGTTTTATTGGATTCAATATAAATCCTTATCCAAATAAATGCTATTGTTGTCAGGAGAATTTAATGTAGAATATAATTGTCCTTTACTGTTTTTAAATTGGACTAATAGTTTAGAAGATATCGCGAAAATAATCAATAAGGGTAACCGAAAAATCAGCGCACAACTAACGGGTTTAGAAATTTGGAATCTTGCATCAGTAGATTTCAGTTATTACGTAGAGTACTACTAAGTTAATACTTTAGGTAATAGGGTGAATAAAGGGGCGAACGTAAATTTTAAACTATTAAACTCCACGCGATCGAAGTCGTGGGCAACAGCTAGTGTGTTTATAAAAAAATTGATTAATATTTTTGTAAATAAAAAAAAGCATATTACAATACTCATGTAGTGCCAATGTGCAAAAGTGCGACATTCAGTATTCGTCACAAAAACTTTGCATATTACAATAAAATAAAAATAAAGAGAATTTTCTTTATTATTTGCTCGGAGACATCCATCGGCATTAAAAATAACAACTACCAGTTATTTTGAAAAGACTAAAGTAAGATCTAATTATAATATAATTTCATTGCATGTTTAATGGCACAATGCTGTATCAACACAAATATCAAACTGTATTTTGTTGAAATAAATAGAAATTTAACAGTTTTTTGATCATGTGGCAAATATTATATTTGCCACCTGTTTTAGTAATTTTGATAAACTGTTTAATACAATCCAAATTTTAGATTTATAATTGAAAAATGAAAAATTCAAGTTTATACAGTGAGAGTAATTAAATGCATGAGAGGTTTAAACCACTTGCTTGCATAAACAATATTTTTTATTATATTATTGCTTATCACCTAACAAATTTGCTAAACCTGTCAATATGTGGTTTTCTAACTGAGGAACAGTGTAAAACAGGTAATAAAACACTACAATATTAATAATTTGTATATTTTCTATAGCTAATAATATGATAATAAAAGCTTTTTATTTATAAATGAGTATTATAAAGTAGCAATTTGTGTCCCCGGTAACATGCTTCAGTATTTGCATCTGGTTGTAAATTATTTCAAGGTCTTCCTTTCTGAATGTAGTTTTCATAGTCTCTTTAACAGCACATATCGCATCATCACTATCTTGAGGTTCTGGAATATATAAAATAGGACTATTTACACACTTCTAATACTTTTCTCATGGCCAAGGTTTTTATTTCTTTGAAATAGATAATATGTAGTATTAAATATGACCAAGTATGTGAACTAAATAATGCATTGACTTGTAACATAGTTTATTAATATAAAATGTTTGTTACTTACAAGATAATGTTTCTAGCAAAATGACTTGTCATCAACGAAGTACATAATCCAGTTTCATCACGAAATAACATTTTAGAAGGTTATACTTTCAACATATCATATTTTTTGTTGCTTGTGGATGGCAAAGAACATTTAAAATATAAATTATGAATACAAACAAGTTTAAAAATGTAACTTGTAATGTTATTATTATAAGGTTTGGATTTTAAGTTGTCACAAATACTGACAATGACAACAGCTGCCTCAATGTTACCAGATCAAAATTGAATTATCTACTTGAATAAGTTATGCTATTTTTTTTTATCGTGTTGATCGAAATATTTGCTCGTAACATATGTCGTAAATATAAAAAAAATAATAATGGGGTCCTCATAATATAACACACGCAAACTCAATTATTTATAATGATTTACAAAAAATGTATAACTACTAAATGCACTGACATTCACTGAAGCTGGCCACACTGCCATATCGTTATTTTTTAGTGACGTCACCGAGCGTTTAGCGTATTAGATTGAGATCCCAGACCAGGATGACGACACTTATTTTCTAAAACTTCAGTGTTATATGATTAGATAGTACTCGTTTGTGATGTAACCGAATGGCCATTAGTTATCCTGTCCAATGGGGCAGTTACGGGCTATCACGCACTGAAGTTGGTAAAAAATACACCTAAGTTCACTTATTTTCACAAAGCTGATTTTCACATATGTGTTGGAGACCACTGTCAGAATTACTAAACAAATACTGGCAGACAATTTCCGTGGGCCGTTTTCGAAGACAGACGATTTAAAGTTTCCAAAAATTTGACTAAATTTTATTTTTATTTTCTAATGCTTGATTTTTATACAGGGTTATTGGTAATTAGACGTATTCCCGTTAGGAGGTAATAGAGGGGATCATTTGTGATAATTTTGACCCCTATATGCATTATACAAAAGTTAACCATTTTTGAGTAATCTTGATTTTTCAATTTTTTCAAAATCAGTCGAAATTGTAACTTTAAAAATTTATTTAAAAAAAACTATCAATGATAACTTATTTTTTTCTTCGGATTTATAAAAAACCATTAAACACTGATTATTTTACAATATAAAAACATCATTTATCTGTCCAAATTAAAAAATGCGAGCTAAAGAACCATTATACTTTAATATTTTTCGAGATTCTCATCCACTGAAATGCCTTAAAAACGAAAAAAATCGTCATGGAACTTGGTCTGTAGATTTTTTTAAAAACATGCCCGTTTTCTTAGCTCTCCAAAAATGCATAATAACTAGGAACTTGTCCCAAGGCCACTGAAATAAACACATGATTTCAAAGGAATCGGGCGGTATTCGTACTCGAACTAAAGTTACGGTTGGTTTTGAAAACCCCCATAAAAGTAATTAAAAACAGTAAAAAACGTAAAATACAACAAAAATACAAATTTAAGTAAATTGAATTAATGAAATTAATAATTAACAATTAATAGTAAAGTAACAATTAAGATATTTTGAAGTTTTACCTCGACCTATCCAAAAATGAGGAAAACCGCAGCTATCACCTATTCTATTCTATTTCTTGTTTATGGGTTTCCTTCTGCAGATTGGGCAACAGTTATCACCCAACATTAACACTAAAATGTGCAGGACATCCGTCCTTCTTGTATGTCATGCTTTGTCCTGTTGCCAAAGGTAGGTTTTCGAAGAGATTGTTTTAATAATAGTTTTTTTTAAACTATTACTGGTTCTAAATTTTATTTTTATTTTCTAATGCTTGATTTTTATACAGGGTTATTGGTAATTAGACGTATTCCCGTTAGGAGGTAATAGAGGGGATCATTTGTGATAATTTTGACCCCTATATGCATTATACAAAAGTTAACCATTTTTGAGTAATCTTGATTTTTCAATTTTTTCAAAATCAGTCGAAATTGTAACTTTAAAAATTTATTTAAAAAAAACTATCAATGATAACTTATTTTTTTCTTCGGATTTATAAAAAACCATTAAACACTGATTATTTTACAATATAAAAACATCATTTATCTGTCCAAATTAAAAAATGCGAGCTAAAGAACCATTATACTTTAATATTTTTCGAGATTCTCATCCACTGAAATGCCTTAAAAACGAAAAAAATCGTCATGGAACTTGGTCTGTAGATTTTTTTAAAAACATGCCCGTTTTCTTAGCTCTCCAAAAATGCATAATAACTAGGAACTTGTCCCAAGGCCACTGAAATAAACACATGATTTCAAAGGAATCGGGCGGTATTCGTACTCGAACTAAAGTTACGGTTGGTTTTGAAAACCCCCATAAAAGTAATTAAAAACAGTAAAAAACGTAAAATACAACAAAAATACAAATTTAAGTAAATTGAATTAATGAAATTAATAATTAACAATTAATAGTAAAGTAACAATTAAGATATTTTGAAGTTTTACCTCGACCTATCCAAAAATGAGGAAAACCGCAGCTATCACCTATTCTATTCTATTTCTTGTTTATGGGTTTCCTTCTGCAGATTGGGCAACAGTTATCACCCAACATTAACACTAAAATGTGCAGGACATCCGTCCTTCTTGTATGTCATGCTTTGTCCTGTTGCCAAAGGTAGGTTTTCGAAGAGATTGTTTTAATAATAGTTTTTTTTAAACTATTACTGGTTCTAAATTTTATTTTTATTTTCTAATGCTTGATTTTTATACAGGGTTATTGGTAATTAGACGTATTCCCGTTAGGAGGTAATAGAGGGGATCATTTGTGATAATTTTGACCCCTATATGCATTATACAAAAGTTAACCATTTTTGAGTAATCTTGATTTTTCAATTTTTTCAAAATCAGTCGAAATTGTAACTTTAAAAATTTATTTAAAAAAAACTATCAATGATAACTTATTTTTTTCTTCGGATTTATAAAAAACCATTAAACACTGATTATTTTACAATATAAAAACATCATTTATCTGTCCAAATTAAAAAATGCGAGCTAAAGAACCATTATACTTTAATATTTTTCGAGATTCTCATCCACTGAAATGCCTTAAAAACGAAAAAAATCGTCATGGAACTTGGTCTGTAGATTTTTTTAAAAACATGCCCGTTTTCTTAGCTCTCCAAAAATGCATAATAACTAGGAACTTGTCCCAAGGCCACTGAAATAAACACATGATTTCAAAGGAATCGGGCGGTATTCGTACTCGAACTAAAGTTACGGTTGGTTTTGAAAACCCCCATAAAAGTAATTAAAAACAGTAAAAAACGTAAAATACAACAAAAATACAAATTTAAGTAAATTGAATTAATGAAATTAATAATTAACAATTAATAGTAAAGTAACAATTAAGATATTTTGAAGTTTTACCTCGACCTATCCAAAAATGAGGAAAACCGCAGCTATCACCTATTCTATTCTATTTCTTGTTTATGGGTTTCCTTCTGCAGATTGGGCAACAGTTATCACCCAACATTAACACTAAAATGTGCAGGACATCCGTCCTTCTTGTATGTCATGCTTTGTCCTGTTGCCAAAGGTAGGTTTTCGAAGAGATTGTTTTAATAATAGTTTTTTTTAAACTATTACTGGTTCTAAATTTTATTTTTATTTTCTAATGGTTTATTTTTATATATGATGCTCGAGGGACTCTAACTACAACTCCTTCAAGGCGATAGACGCTCTGGTTAGAGTAAAAATAACTCCCAGAAACTTTATAAGGTATATACAATTAAGTTCTATAAATGTTTTTATGTGTTTTAAAATACTGTCTTTAAAAAATATGAAACGTAACGTTATTTGAATCTATACTAATATTATAAAGAGGAAAGATTTGTATTTTTGTATGTATTGAGATAACTCAAAAACTACTGGGCCGATTTTAAAAAATCTTTCACCGTTAGAAAGATAATTTATACATAAGCCATATTTTTTTTATTCAACGCGGGCGAAGTCGCGAGCAACAGCTAGTAATTTTTATTTAAATTGGTCTCAATTTAAATGTATGTCTATACAATTAAGTTCTATAAATGTTTTTATGTGTTTTAAAATACTGTCTTTAAAAAATATGAAACGTAACGTTATTTGAATCTATACTAATATTATAAAGAGGAAAGATTTGTATTTTTGTATTTTTGTATTTTTGTATTTTTGTATGTATTAAAATAACTCAAAAACTACTGGGCCGATTTTAAAAAATCTGCAGACCGAGTTCCATAACGATTTTTTCGTTTTTAAAGCATTTCAGTGGATGATTATCTCGAAAAATATTAAAGTAAAATGGTTCTTTAGCTCGCTTTTAATTTGGACAGATAAATGATGTTTTTATATTGTAAAATAATCAGTGTTTAATGGTTTTTATAAATCGGAAGAAAGAAATAAGTTACCATTGATAGTATTTTCAAATAAATTTTTAAAATTGCAATTTCGACTGATTTTGAAAAAATCGAAAAATCAAGATTACTCAAAAATGTTTAACTTTTGTATAATGCATATAGGGGTCAAAATTATCACAAATGATCCCCTCTATTACCTCCTAACGGGAATACGTCTAATTACCAATAACCCTGTATATTACACTCAGGGGCCTATAACAATACCCCCTGCAAGAAGGCAGACATTTCTGATGAGGCAAACGGCGTCCCAGACACTTTTAGTTGCGCGCGGCTCGTCACACTAAAACGAAAATATTGGAACTTCTCTTATTTTCAAATGCTTGATTTTTATATATTCATTTTCAAGTGGTTTATTTTTATATATGATGCTCGAGGGACTCTAACTACAACTCCTTCAAGGCGATAGACGCTCTGGTTAGAGTAAAAATAACTCCCAGAAACTTTATAAGGTATATACAATTAAGTTCTATAAATGTTTTTATGTGTTTTAAAATACTGTCTTTAAAAAATATGAAACGTAACGTTATTTGAATCTATACTAATATTATAAAGAGGAAAGATTTGTATTTTTGTATTTTTGTATGTATTAAAATAACTCAAAAACTACTGGGCCGATTTTAAAAAATCTTTCACCGTTAGAAAGATAATTTATACATAAGCCATATTTTTTTTATTCAACGCGGGCGAAGTCGCGAGCAACAGCTAGTAATTTTTATTTAAATTGGTCTCAATTTAAATGTATGTCTATACAATTAAGTTCTATAAATGTTTTTATGTGTTTTAAAATACTGTCTTTAAAAAATATGAAACGTAACGTTATTTGAATCTATACTAATATTATAAAGAGGAAAGATTTTAAAAATTCTTTTACCATCAGAAAGGTGCCATTTATCTGTGAGTAACGTATGTTTTGAACTTTCAAATTTCATGCGGACGAAGTCGTGGACAACAGCTAGTTTGTTGTATTAGGAAACACCCCCTATTAAACGAGCCCAAACTCGATGGGGTTGCGTGGTTTAATTAAGAAGTTCCTATGGTTACCTCGCAGCTCCATCATCAGACCCTGGATACCATATAGTATCAAAGTACTTGTCAAGACGAATTAAACGAGCTCAAACTCGATGGGGTTGCGTAGTTTAATTACGGAGTTCCTATGGTTACCTCGCAGCTCCATCATCAGACCCTTGTTACCATATAGTATCAAAGTACTTGTCGAGACGAATTAAACGAGCTCAAACTCGATGGGGTTGCGTGGTTAATTACGGAGTTCCTATGATAACCTCGCAGCTCCATCATCAGACCCTTGTTACCATATAGTATCAAAGTACTTGTCGAGACGAATTAATCGAGCCCAAACTCGATGGGGTTGCGTGGTTTAATTACGGAGTTCCTATGGTTACCTCGCAGCTCCATCATCAGACCCTGGTTACCATATAGTATCAAGTACTTGTCGAGACGAATTAAACGAGCTCAAACTCGATGGGGTTGCGTGGTTTAATTACGGAGTTCCTATGATAACCTCGCAGCTCCATCATCAGACCCTGGATACCATATAGTATCAAAGTACTTGTCAAGACGAATTAAACGAGCTCAAACTCGATGGGGTTGCGTAGTTTAATTACGGAGTTCCTATGGTTACCTCGCAGCTCCATCATCAGACCCTGGATACCATATAGTATCAAAGTACTTGTCGAGACGAATTAAACGAGCTCAAACTCGATGGGGTTGCGTAGTTTAATTACGGAGTTCCTATGGTTACCTCGCAGCTCCATCATCAGACCCTGGTTACCATATAGTATCAAAGTACTTGTCGAGACGAATTAACGAGCTCAAACTCGATGGGGTTGCGTAGTTTAATTACGGAGTTCCTATGGTTACCTCGCAGCTCCATCATCAGACCCTGGATACCATATAGTATCAAAGTACTTGTCGAGACGAATTAAACGAGCTCAAACTCGATGGGGTTGCGTGGTTAATTACGGAGTTCCTATGGTTACCTCGCAGCTCCATCATCAGACCCTGGTTACCATATAGTATCAAAGTACTTGTCGAGACGAATTAAACGAGCTCAAACTCGATGGGGTTGCGTGGTTAATTACGGAGTTCCTATGATAACCTCGCAGCTCCATCATCAGACCCTGGTTACCATATAGTATCAAAGTACTTGTCGAGACGAATTAAACGAGCTCAACTCGATGGGGTTGCGTGGTTAATTACGGAGTTCCTATGGTTACCTCGCAGCTCCATCATCAGACCCTGGTTACCATATAGTATCAAAGTACCCGTCGAGACGAATTAAACGAGCTCAACTCGATGGGGTTGCGTGGTTTAATTACGGAGTTCCTATGGTTACCTCGCAGCTCCATCATCAGACCCTGGTTACCATATAGTATCAAAGTACTTGTCGAGACGAATTAATCGAGCCCAAACTCGATGGGGTTGCGTGGTTTAATTACGGAGTTCCTATGGTTACCTCGCAGCTCCATCATCAGACCCTTGTTACCATATAGTATCAAAGTACTTGTCGAGACGAATTAAACGAGCTCAACTCGATGGGGTTGCGTGGTTAATTACGGAGTTCCTATGATAACCTCGCAGCTCCATCATCAGACCCTGGATACCATATAGTATCAAAGTACTTGTCGAGACGAATTAAACGAGCTCAAACTCGATGGGGTTGCGTGGTTAATTACGGAGTTCCTATGGTTACCTCGCAGCTCCATCATCAGACCCTGGTTACCATATAGTATCAAAGTACTTGTCAAGACGAATTAAACGAGCTCAAACTCGATGGGGTTGCGTGGTTAATTACGGAGTTCCTATGGTTACCTCGCAGCTCCATCATCAGACCCTTGTTACCATATAGTATCAAAGTACTTGTCGAGACGAATTAATCGAGCCCAAACTCGATGGGGTTGCGTGGTTTAATTACGGAGTTCCTATGGTTACCTCGCAGCTCCATCATCAGACCCTGGATACCATATAGTATCAAAGTACTTGTCGAGACGAATTAAACGAGCTCAAACTCGATGGGGTTGCGTGGTTAATTACGGAGTTCCTATGATAACCTCGCAGCTCCATCATCAGACCCTTGTTACCATATAGTATCAAAGTACTTGTCAAGACGAATTAAACGAGCTCAAACTCGATGGGGTTGCGTGGTTAATTACGGAGTTCCTATGATAACCTCGCAGCTCCATCATCAGACCCTGGTTACCATATAGTATCAAAGTACTTGTCGAGACGAATTAATCGAGCCCAAACTCGATGGGGTTGCGTGGTTTAATTACGGAGTTCCTATGGTTACCTCGCAGCTCCATCATCAGACCCTGGATACCATATAGTATCAAAGTACTTGTCAAGACGAATTAATCGAGCCCAAACTCGATGGGGTTGCGTGGTTAATTACGGAGTTCCTATGGTTACCTCGCAGCTCCATCATCAGACCCTTGTTACCATATAGTATCAAAGTACTTGTCGAGACGAATTAAACGAGCTCAAACTCGATGGGGTTGCGTAGTTTAATTACGGAGTTCCTATGGTTACCTCGCAGCTCCATCATCAGACCCTGGATACCATATAGTATCAAAGTACTTGTCAAAACGAATTAAACTAGCCGAAACTCTTTTTTTTTTAATCTGTCTGTTCAGTTATTTATTTCTTTATCTGTTATCAGTCAACAAGCAATGTACGATAATTACGAAAAAAAAAATAGTTTCGAGCGTCCGGAGACAACCTCACAGTGCTGGCTCCGCCCAGCGACTGACGATTTACATCGATTTTCAAAACTTCTCTAACTGGTTTGCATTAAGGTCGAGAATCGTATATCAACATTCGTCGAAGAGAAATATTTACGCCTGGTGTTGTATTAAATAAGTGGTTTTTTAAATATTAATGGAAATTTATAAATGTTATAAAAAATGTATCCGGCTATTAGGATTAAACACTTAATTATCTATCAGATGCATTAATAAAAAAGCACTGTTGTCGCTGAAAATTAAAAGATAACTAACAGTAAACGTTTCTCAAAGGCCTTCGCTAATATTTTTTTTTTTTTTTTTTTTTTTAATCTGTCTGTTCAGTTATTTATTTCTTTATCTGTTATCAGTCAACAAGCAATGTACGATAATTACGAAAAAAAATTTACTTTCGAGCGTCCGGAGACAACCTCACAGTGCTGGCTCCGCCCAGCGACTGACGACTTACATCGATTTTCAAAACTTCTCTAACTGGTTTGCATTAAGGTCGAGAATCGTATATCAACATTCGTCGAAGAGAAATATTTACGCCTGGTGTTGTATTAAATAAGTGGTTTTTTAAATATTAATGGAAATTTATAAATGTTATAAAAAATGTATCCGGCTATTAGGATTAAACACTTAATTATCTATCAGATGCATTAATAAAAAAGCACTGTTGTCGCTGAAAATTAAAAGATAACTAACAGTAAACGTTTCTCAAAGGCCTTCGCTAATATTTTTTTTTTTAATCTGTCTGTTCAGTTATTTATTTCTTTATCTGTTATCAGTCAACAAGCAATGTACGATAATTACGAAAAAAAATTTACTTTCGAGCGTCCGGAGACAACCTCACAGTGCTGGCTCCGCCCAGCGACTGACGACTTACATCGATTTTCAAAAATTCTTTCACCATAAAATAGCTACGTATCAGTGTTATCATGTTTATAGGGTAATTTATAACTAAATATGAGACGTAAATTCTTTGCCACGCATACGAAGTTTAGGCGGTTCGCTAGTCTAGTAATATAATTGGAAAATGCTGCAATTAGAAGTTCATTAATTCATATATCTTACCACCACCACTTTTGTAGCAAAGATATGGGAAGCGCCATACATTTCCTAGGCCGACGGAGTTACCCGACGCAGGCTAGCACGAACTGTATCTTGTTGGCCCGAGGGGTCGGCGGCGCCTTCAGATGCCGTCTCTCATCTTCCCCTCCTCTCGCATTCGTCTCGTGCGACGCAGTGTCCTCATCGGGAGGTCTGCAAATTGTTTGGAAATACTTATTAAACAAGGAACAATATTTAAACTTCGGCCATTACGCCCACTACAGCGAGCTGGTTTCACCTCGACTACAGATTATGTGTGTCCGATTAGTATTAAAAATAATAACTAATCTTAAATTAAATAATTACATGTGTAGGTACTCCAAAGATTTCTAAGTGAACATTGTAAAAATTATTGCTCTTACTAGAACGAAAGTGTAGAGTACAATACCTAGAAAAATTACTTAACGTGACAAACAGTAGGAGTGGCATAACTTAGCACGCAAATAAGTTAAGTAACCCTTTGGAAGGATTTTTCTATAATATCATTCATTTTATCTCTTTTATTTTATCGATATAGATATACTTCTTGGTTGCTTAAACTTCGTTTTTCATGTAACTGTTTACAGGATGTACTTTTTAACGTCATTAGGTTTTAATTTCAAAGTACGTCATATAATACCAAAAGGTTTTTGTAGTAATCGATTTGAAAGATTATCTTGCTTTTTATGGATCATTAGATCATGTCTATCGCATTTTATGATGCGATTTATTTCATTATTTTGTATATTGTCTATTTAACGGTATTAAATATCGTAATTGACATCATAACATTATTATTTTAATAAAAATCAATCAAATTTGAATAAAGCCATTATTTTCAATTTAGAACAAAATGGATAGGTGAAACAAAGCTTTCATAATATCTTTAGATCTACGTATGTCTGATTTTAAAAATAGGCGTTATCAATAATAAAATGGTTTTACAGTATGATTTGAATATTTTTTCTGCAATGGAGCATGTTCTGTGTATTCGTGGTGAAAACCGTTAGTAACTTCCGTAACTTCAGTTGATAAACTGCTCAGCGATCCATGACTGGTCGTAACTTGGTAGCGTCGTTTAACTTTGTCGTACTACATAACCTGTACGAATTAAGTTGAGACCTGGCCGATGACATCATTTTGAATGTGGGGTGTGTAAATAAAATGTTCTTGGAACGGGTGAAGGTGAATTAGTAACTATACTAATACTGTTCCTTTTCACAAAAAAAAATGAAACTACTGAGTGCGTAAGACCAGCCCGGGAGACATCGCGGGCATCGGGAATAGAAGTCGCGGTTAATTCGTACGGATTATAATATCTGTATCTAATCGAGCTTCATACTGTTTAAAGAAATCGGTACCACGCTGGAGAACGGGGCAACACTGGATCATTGGCAGATATCATCCACGTCCTATCTGACATCTGTCAATTTCATTCACTACGTGTTAGAATAGCGCGCCATTCTGGCGGGAGTTGTGGTCTGAGTGTTGAAGTTAATTACGTGTTAATATTATTGTCTAAAAATACAAAACATAACTGATTTTTTAAGAAAGAGTGATACGATATTTTGTTAAAGTGCACGTACCGTGGTCGGTGACACTGTAATGTGAGTGCAATTCTACACTGCAAGT
>JAGSMZ010000114.1:0-13984 GCA_029286645.1 Papilio protenor | reverse complement strand
TTCTACACTGCAAGTGGGCAGTGGAAGTGGAATTTAAAGTGCCTTATTACTCATTTTCTTAATTCCTCAATACCCATGTGGTATTAAATAGTTATTTTTGAAGCTCAATAATTAAATATACGCTGACGTGTGAAAAATTCAAAAGCGTTCATAATAAAAAAGATAATTAATGAACATGGTATCCTCGCCCGTCCTCGTGGGTGCCTGCTTTGTTTGGCGCTTGTGTTTTTCGTGCCTCGCGTCCTTTTCTCCCCCCGGGTGACTTTGTCTTTTCTCCTGCTCCCTCACAAACTGTCATGCCTTTAACTGCTTCCATTACATTTTTTATCTACATGGTTTTTAATTTCTATGAAGTTAGCTTTTACGATGTTTATGGTGTGTGGGCATGGGCGATCAGGGAGGAGAAAGACAGGAGGATTTGGGGGTGGGGATTAGTATTTCAGAATGTTACATTCTGTGGTTGATAAATTTGGTATAATTTTTTCCTTATATTAAAAAATTATTTATACCATTAACCGTTTAACTAATTTTTCGGTACGATAACTGAATATGAAGATAATAACACTGGTTTTATTATGGGTAATGTGGGTCGGATGACTAATCAGTTTCGATATCACGTCAATGTTTTTTGTAAAAATAGAAGCTCTTTTTTAAACAATACTATAAATAGCCGTTCCGGATAATTGATGATCTTTATTTTTAGCTAACTAAAAAGTAGTGCAGCTAACCAAGTAGCAATATCACGAGCGACAAATCACATATGCTTTCTGAAGGCGGCTTGTAGGCACAATGAACGAAACAGATTCTGTATTGGATTTATTCAATATAGATAGACCGCCAATACGGACCGTAACATACATTGGTGTGAAGAGGATGGCGGAGTGAGTCCCCCCTCCTTCTGCTCGATATTGCTGCTTTCTACATGTAGAGGTATCCCATCTTTTTCCATCGTTTTTTGGCGTGATTAACTCACGAATTTTCCATTGGCTTTTAGCTAGCAATTTTTCCTTAGTAGTTGCCTGCCTCTTCCTTGAGCTATTTGGTTCTGGAGTCGGTGGAATATACTACTGGGTTTGCATTTACATAGAAAACCCTAGTGCCGCCATTTAAGTTTTAACCACTGATTTTAGAAACCATAGTTCTTTGGTTCCATGTTTGTTCTGCACTACTTGAATTCGTACGCCATCAGCAACCTCCCTCTTTCCATGGTTTGCATGTCGTAAGTAAGCACGCCGGCGTTTTTTAAGGCGTAACTACTCACTAAGTGACTGATCCGCGTCATCATTTGCCGTAATCAGCCCAAAGCACAAATAAATCCTCAAAAATATTTTGGGGAGGGATTCATTACAACACTATTATAGTTGTATTGTCGGTTTCTCAGACCCTTTAAGCTCAAAAAAGTTTTTCTAATTTCCCTTGTTCTGTATCTCTGCAAAAATAATTATGTGCCTTTTGAAAATGAGACGTGGCGAACCAAATTTTCCAAATTTCCCTGCCTTCTTTTTTTTGTCAGTATTTCTGTATGGCTGAGGAAACAGTTTTATTACGTCAAAAGTAGTGTTTGTATGCCTACACAAATTCTTCTATATTGAAATGATCACGATAGCAATTGGCTAGTGGCGTATCACAATAAGAAAATTTGTATCTTTATTCTCATGGCTGGGTACTATAAGTTTATTAGTCTGAACAATTGTGCATGTGCATGGGGAGCTTGGCTTGCCGGACAAGGTTAGCACTGAGATAGGCTAAAGTGGTGGGTATCTTTTGTAACGATTAAATTATAACTATCCATTACGTTGGATAACTCATATCTGCAAAGGTGTTTAATATTATTCTATCTGTTTCTGTTCTGGTGCTAAATAACCATCCCATATTTAACCCTAAGTTATAAGCGTGGAATTTTAAACCCATTATGTTAGGTGCTTTATACATTCTCCGTAGTTTAATGTCGGAGGAAGGACATTCCATTTCATCAAGGATCATACTTTTGTTTGTTAAAATCAAGATCTTGGAATAGCCGCGTGATGCAAAAATAATGGTTGAGCATTCCAGTGTGATAATTGGGAATAATAAGTAAATGGATTTCTTCCCCCCCCAATGTCAATTGAATTAAAAGTGTGGTCATTTAACGACAAAATTACGACAGTCATTTTTGCAATATGTCAGCATTCATTGAAAATTAGAACTTGCAGCATTCATTTTAATGCAAGGTTTGCGACTTTATTACCAAGTGCTTATCCCCACTCCATTCATCATAGGGAGTATTAATAATCAGACATCCGTGTTCAAATGATCCAGTAGGAATGCGGCTGTTTATCGAGGTGGATGGTGAAGTATTCACCGAAGAGATATTGGGACTCAACTTCATATTTAATACTCCATTGTTGGAATTTTCGGTTTCAATGAGTGTAACTAAGTGAATAGGAAAACTTTCATTAAAGAATGTCGTGATGTACTTTTAAAAATATATCACGACATTGAAGGGGCAAGGCCAAACGCCTAAAGTATGGCAGATAGCTAGGTGAGCTCAGACGGTTCACTGTGTAAAAGTGGAAATCTTTTACGCCTTCACGGCTAAGAATTTTAACCATGTCCATGGCAATGGATGCCACCGACAAGATTACGGCCTTTCGGGGTCATCGTCTAACCTGCATACATTTTGCTCATCCACGCAGGAATGCGTACGGTAGTCAGTTTGTTAGCAAAGAGCCAAGTTGGCGAAAGTTAGAGACCGGTAAGATCCCCCGGTACAATTTCACATTCAATGCCAGAGTAGTTGCGACACAGCGGTACGCGAAAACGTAATATAGCTTTCAACATCAAAGAAAAAATGGAGTAATTGCACGTTAGCAAACGCCATTCAATTTTCTTTTTAAACTAATTAAATCGGCTGAGCACTTTTGGCTCTGGGTGGACTTCAGGGAGGCAGCGACAGAAATATCAAATCCGCATCACCTTTTAGCAACTCAACCAAATTAACGGACATACATACTGCGTTTACGGCTGTTGTCAGGTAAATCCCCACGCGAGAGCAACAATATGACGAATACATTTTCCAATAGTCAAGAGCAATGGCTTTCAGTTCATCGGGCTTGCATTCAATACAAGTTAGGTGATGGGCGGCAATTAAACCCGGGGGGGGTTCTTTTTTTAAACAAATCTTTAAATATCTTTGATGATGCTGTGCCGTTCTCAGGCACCGGAATTCGCACCATAAGTCACGGAGACAAATTTTAGGTTTCAGGTTTTGATCCGTAACTCGATGATTTCCATAGTGTCTGCTCCACTCTTCACTGCGAGGGGGAAAATTCAAATGAAACATTATTGTCTTAACTCAGCTAATTGTGATTTAGCGCGTCGCGCTGATTTGCGTGAAAAAAGCTCATACCCTGTACCCTCGCAATGTGCAGAACTAAACTATTTTTTTTGTACGTTATTATAGCCATTTGGTGCGTCTAATACGTTTAGACGTCTAAAAGAAATTACCAGATCGTATCAATGTCAATACTTAAATTAAATTATGACGCTGAGGTTTTTTTCAGTCAAAGGCAACAGGAAAATAATTCATGATAAAAAACGCGACTCTTTTCAGTGTCGCGCTGAAATCTATGATAGTCAGATTTACTCATGAAAACCGAATGCTCATCATTTGCTCATTAATGGCGAGTAGGGCTCAATAAGCGCATATCGATAAATTCATAGGTTGATTGCTTGTTCAATAGAACCAGGGCCAAGAACCACGTGTGTCACAGTTTCTTGATAAACGTGCTTCACGTACATTATTCACAGTATCCGTTTTTGGCCTAAACAATTCTCAATCACTGCGACCATTTGTGGTCTGGTGGGCATTCATAGCCAGGAAATCGGCGGATGCATGGATTCAACACCGTTAAGCGAGACCTGGCAATCGGGCACCACTGGCTCAAGACTTCATTAAGTATTCATCTAAGTCTTTGCAGAGTTCAGCCCAGGTAGCGGCGAATATCCATGTGGTTAAAATTCACAACCACCACAAATTCGGTTGGCTGCGTCACCCATGAATATGACCAAAGTTCACATCGTCGGGTAGGGAATGACACTGCAGGGTTGTTAAATCGGTTCTTTTAACGTAGTTCGTAAGTCCCATTATGTGGGAATAGACTCATGCATCAATTCAATATTGCAGTGCTGAACGCCATTGTGTGGGTGGACGTTCTGGGTCACTAGAGTGCCCCGCTTGCCCAGTAATGCGGGATAGCACTTTGATAACTGCCCTTTGTTCGCGCGAATCGGTTGTAACGATGTTGGCTCGCCAATAATTTGCAAAATCTGTCTTAATGTTGTACTTGCGGCGTGCAAAATACCGCGCCCAGCCATCGATTTTTCTTCATCTGCTGTGGCTAATACGGCAGTGGGCGAGTTAGTTGTTTTAAATCAAATCAGCGTACCGCCATCAATAATAAAGCAAAAACGCCTTTCCATATCAGCGGTTACCAAGCCCGTATAGTTTGCCATTACTTCAGGTAGTTCGAATGGTTTTTTGCTCCAACGCCATCAATCACAAAGGGCACGGTATCGGTATGCCCGCATAGCATCACCCACCATTTCCCTTCGCAATGGATGCAGCAATTAGATTATCACGCGTTTCCGGTACAGTTGAATGTTGACCGAAAACTAACGTCTCCAGCCATCCACCGAGAAGTTCCACCAGACTTTTGCTCTGGATCCAATGAGAATCAGTCGCAACTAACTAATCGAGCGGAAATGCAATAATTGACGATAAATCGAATAATCGGTAATTTAATATTCACTGTTGACAGCCCTTTAATCCATAATAGTCTCAATATGCATTCACTTTATTTGAATAAAAATACACATTAAACTGTTTGGTCACGATTACGAGGTAGAAGCATATGTTTGAACACACTCATTATCGGCCAGTGGCTATAACTGGAGCAGATTAGCCGCTTATTTGCAACGCACTCCGAAGTTAATCTTCAAGGATCTGATGGTATCGACAAGTGGCGGATGCCAAATAAAACGTTTTTTCTGATTTTACCCCTCAGTATAAAAGGCAATCATCGACCTTCCGTTCTGCCATTAACCGATGTCGCGGACGCACGAAAGGTATGATGTTGTTTTTCCTTGCCACGCGGCGCATGAATTGAGCCATGACATTGCCCCTCAGTTTCTTGAAGCGGGCTTGCGTAGGTTCGACTTATCCGGTGCTATCGTGTTCAAGATCCTTCTTTTTTAATACTCAATACTATGGCTTCGAACAAACAATAGCTGAATGGCCTAATGCAAGCAGTTTTACGGTTGCAATGCGGCTGATAAATTCATCAACCAATTGATTGCAGTCCATGGTGTTACCCAACTTTTCCTCCCAATTACACTTAACCATTGATTTGAAGCAGATTTATGGATAAGGCATGTGGCCATCATTCATCCACACGGTGTTTCCGGTGCAGCCGTAAGCCTCAATGACCAAACAGCTTTGTGCGGTGAGTTTGCACCATTATGGCCTCTTTACCACTCGTCACCAGCCAGAAATCGCCGATCATTTAGGAGAGAGGTTATTTTTAACCCGCATTTGGGTAATTCTCTCGAGGCATTCTGCAACGATTACTTGCAAAGTAAAACGGGGTGTGACGGCAGGAAATCACACAAACGTTTAAAAGATGGCTATCAAAATAAACCATTAGTGGCGGTTATATGAAAAAGGTGTTTCCTGTTTCCTGCATTGAAAGCGGTAGTCGGTACGACCGTTTTGTGATATTGGCTAGTATTGAAAGGTGCACACCTGATTTTAGGTGGGTACAGAAGATAACCTACTTAAAGTGCAGGCAGCCGAAGCCGTTCAGTGGCATGAATTTCTTTTTGGTTTTGCTGAACGCAGTCTTTACTTTAAGAAGGATAACCCCATGCAACCTTTATGATTAATTGGCGAGGTTACTTGATTAAGCATCGAAGCGCTTGAAAATTATTTACAGCTTCCAAACCTATCGCAGCTCATCAAACGCTAATTGGTGATTGGTGCATGGTGGTTGGTTGTTTTAAGTTGATGAATGTCAAAAACTGCATTACCCTGGTTAAAAAGCAGGGTTGCGAGTCACGCCAGCTGACCAAAAATCGATATTATTTACGGGGGCAGTAGCAGTGCACTGCGAATAAAAACATTATTGGGGGCAAAAAAAAAATGGTCAAACGAATTAATCAACTTCGGCAGTAGTTCTTTCTCTCGTGATGCCAAAGTGCCACGGGGACGACAAACTAAACGAGAATTAGGCCTGTCGGTAATGCTCAACCTGGTGCATGCAAAATTATTGAAAGAAATTATTGTTGGGGGCGGGTATTTAGCCCATTATCAGCTCTATTGGTATCACACCAAAAGTGAGTTGATGAACGTGAAGGCGGACCAGCCGCAAACCGCATCGCCCAAGCATTAAACGCAAATCTGGTTTATTGTCCGATGTTAGCGGTATTTTGGATGGTAAAGGCCAAAAATTGATGAAATGACGACGCAAATGCGCACAAGTTAATTGAACAGGGAATTATTACTGACGAATGTATTGTGAAGGTCATGCATCATAGACGCTGTCGGCAGCCTTGCACGTTCTTTTTTTTGGGTTGGATAATCGCAAGCTGGCCGTCATGCAGAACAACTTCCCGAACTGTTTAAATGGAACAGCAGCTCGGAACACGATCTTGGCATCTAAATGAGCCATGGAAATAACAATATTAATTGAGCGGATAGGTATGTTATGAAAAGGGCAATTAAAATTTATTAGCATATCAGGTGGTCTGGATACATCACAATTATTCCATGCTACAAGAACACTATGATGATTGCGAAGTCGTGGCCTTCTTTGCGATGTGGGGCAAGACCGAAGATTTAGTGGGCGTGAGAAAAAGCCCTGCATCATTCATCTGAAGCTACGTAGTGGATTTACGCGAAGAGTTTCATGGCAAAGAGATATTTACCCCTGTATAAAACAGGGCATTATATTGAGGTGCTATTTATGATGTACGTCAATGGCTCGCCATTATAGCTAAAGCCAGTCGAAATTGCCTTAAAAAGTAGGCAAGTGCTGTTGCCGCATGTCGCAACATGTAAGGTAATGACCAAAGTTTCGTTTCGAAAGCACCTATACGGCATTAGGCACCACAGTTACAAGTCGTTGCACCATGTCGTGAGTGGTACTTACGTTTTTTTCCCGTGAAGCAACTGCTCGATTACCTTAAAGAACGTAATATTCCAACAACGTCCAGCTTAGAAAAATCTATAGTAGTGATGAAAACGCATGCACATTTCTCTGAAGTTGCGTATAGAAAGCACATGGAATGCGGCAAACCAAGATTGTTGGTATGGACTGGTCGACCCGCACGTATGCACCCGGATGAAGCTGACCTGGTTACTCGTTGGTGTTTAACAGGGCGAGTCCGTTTCGGGAATGGGCAAGCATGTCCCACTTGGTTGTTTTAGAAACATTAAATACTTTAGGGTACCAAACCACGAGTGGGGGTCGTATCGACAATCGTTGAAACCGTTTAGTCGGTACATGAAATCTGTGTTGTATGAACCCCGGAGGCACCATTATGATGGCTTTTGCCGTCTACGTGGTATTGAACAACTGTTCTTACCGTGACAGCTACAAATGGCGTGAGCAACTCGGTTTAGAAATGTCATATGTGGTTTTGACGGGCGCTGTTTGCACATTACGTCGTTCATTAACACGCTGCTGCGGAGGTCTTAGCAAACAAGATGTGACAGGTGAAGTGTTCTGAAATTATATAAGGGCACTTGACTGCGATTCAGCAAAAAGCAGATAAGAGCTTGTATTCCAGAAGAGTTTGCCATTCGTCGGTGAGATGAAGTTTTATGACCCAGTCATGCAGGGGGTTTTATATTCGTCTTTACTCGCTATCTTCACGTATCCGTGCGCGAAAGGACAAAACAAGCGAAATAATCAAATAGTAGTCCCCCGGCAGGCCAAGACCGCTGTTGGGTTAAAACCTTATTTTATCATCAGGTAGGATTAGTTATGGCATTTGGGGTGGAAGTTTTTAGTCGCAAGCAGAACACTGTTTAACAGTTTTAATGATTCACTGCGTTTCGATTATCTCTTGCGCACAAGATCTTATCGCTCAGTCGCATGGTCAAAATCCCTGGTACAGTTGTGTATTGTCTGATAGCGAACAACAAACTTTAGAACAAGCCCTAAATGCCTTACTTAAAGAAGTACAAGATAACCGAAATTATCCGGCAAAGTGACGCAGAATATTCATAGCTGGTTGGAGGGTCCACTGATTGAGAAAGTCGGTGATTAGGTAAAACATTGCATCACAGGCCTAGGCCGTAACGACCAATTGTCGCAACAGATTAAAAACTGTGGTGTACAGACCCAAGTTGCATTCTACTTGAAGCGGGAACAGCGCTACAAAAACATGGTGCTGAACCTGCGGAAATAATGCAAGATGCCGTGATGCCAGGTTTTATACGCATGTACAAACGTTCCCGGCGCTGTCCACTTTTGCACATTGGTGCTTACTTACAGTGAAATGTTAGCTTCGTATGAAAAAGCCGTGTTAAAAAGATACCTAAAACTCTTAATGTCAGCCCATTAGGATGCGGGCATTATCAGCACGGCCCTTATTAGATCGACACCTGAGCAGCTGCATCATGGTTAAGGTTTTGCTTCGGCAACGCGTAATAAGCTTGGATACCGTTTCAATAGAGACCACGTGCTTGAACTATTACTCAACGCAAGTAGTGGGTATGATGTTCATTTTATCCCGCTTGTCTGAGATTTAATTTTCCTATTTTCTTTAATAGTGGTGAGCTGTTTTGGCGAGTTATCAGACAAAGTGGACATCAGGTTTCATGCATTATTGCCACAAAAGAAAACCGATGCATTGAATTAATCCGCGGAAAATGTGGGCGTGTCCAATGGGCGCTACAGTTATGATGCTGACCCTTAAGGATTGCCTCTTTCGTATAACCTAGATCTCAAGAAGACAAAAAAAGAAGGGTTATTCCGACCATTATATACTGGTTAGATTGCATGCATCTGGCTGCTGGCGTTGGTGCTTGATGGTTTCAAATTCGCCTGTAGGTCGTTGTGAAGATGCGGCGAAGCAAGGTTATGCGCCAATATGGCAACTGAAGCTTGCTGATTACCCTCGTTGCTGTTAAAGGTGTTTCCATTCCGCGGAAGCGCATCATATCTGGTTGAGCGGTTGTTGCAGCAATTGGGCCCCAAGGTAAAGCTTAGAAGAAATGTCTTCTCATGATTTGCAAAAATTCAAGTGACACTATTCAACGTTGGATGCTATGAATTTTAAAGTCGCACAAATCTTGTTTTAGATAAGCGGTTAGCAAAAGGGGGGGATCTCATAAGCAATTGTCAAGTGCTATGTGGAAGCAAAAAAACATTAGTAGACTGTGATAGTTAGAAGAAAATGGGGGGTAAGTATGACTACCCTTCCGATTCCCATAACCGTTTGTTTTTAAAATATATTTAATGTTAGCATTCCGAGTTGTTTTTTCTTCATGTCACCCAGTTATATGAATACTCTCCTCTCCTTCATTGATTACCTTCCAAACCTTGAGTATTGTGCAACATCATTCCAGTTTATTTTGCTGGCAACCATATCAGATTGGTTTTATTTAAGCATTCAGTGTGACATTATTGTCCGGTCTACTTCATGGTAAGCAAGACGGAAGCGACTGCCCCAGAGAAATGAATAACCCCATTTTGTTTGGTCCATACTTCATAAGCATGAATAAGATGCGGTTTTGTAACGAGTAACAAATACACAGAGTGAACGAAGGCCAAATTTTGAGTTTTGTTAATAATTTTTCATAATAGTATCTCCGTCTTGATTTTTGATTAATCACTTGCTGTCAATGTTTAAATTAGATTTGTGTCGATTAATAAGAATAATAATAATGAACCTGATATTCCCTGGTGTTTTTGGATGTATGGAATTTATCAATTTAAAAACTATTTAGGTGTAAAATAAAAACGAAATGGTTTAAAAATATAAAGAAAACAAAATTACTCTCATTGGTAATTTAAATTATCCATTTTGTATTTTGGTGGTTAATAAGGACGTTGTCCTTAAGAAATTTTGCAGTGTTTTTGTTTTATATATTTCGTGTTTCTGTTAGTTTTTATAGTTGGATTCTCTAGTGATTTCTGTTGTTATCACTCTGTATTAGTGATTAACATAAAATGTCACAAAATTTAGGCTGCAATTTACAATTTACTTTTAATATAAAAACTTACAACTAATAGAGAGTAAAGAAAGATAACAAAATGTTTCTTTTGTTTGAGATGAATATAATAAATATTTGTATGTTTTAATTAATTCAAAACTGATGAAGTGTGACTAAAGTACATTGAAATTCTAATAATTTGTTATTTTAGGGAGTCACATAAATGTTAAATACAGTTGATTTTTCTATTATGTGAATTAATGACACAATGTCTATAATTTTTTGGGAGAATGTTTGGGATTTTACTTGGCACGTTAGATGTATTTAATTGAAATTTATTTCTAAAAATTCTAAAAAACACGGTTAATGCTTTATTAGGAATGTTTATATTGAAATGCTAATGGTAAATGAATGAATCATTATTAACGATTCTCCTCTCTTCTGTTGAAGAGTCGGAATGAGAATCATTTTATTCTAAATATTACAGTTACTTTGTTTCATATATTGCGTATTAATCCTTCAAAAGATGAGGTTTTCCCCCTATTTTTTCACTTTATCATAATAAAACAAAACAATATCGATTCTAGTGAATTGGTAATTATCTATCTTGGTTTGAAGAGAATTCACGAAAGGAAAGAATAGAATATCGAGATTTAGAGTCCTCGTCGCACTCGGCCAACATAAACACTTTAGACGTCCGCGGTCTTGCAGGTTAGCCAACCTACTCGTAGTGGCCAAATTCGTAAATTAGAAGAAGAACTTGGCGTGATGTGCAGAAAGAACTGCCGTAAAGTTCTTTTACTAACAAGGTTGGTTATTGGTTGAGCAAAATCCCTACTATTTTTGCGTGAATTAAAGTATTACAAGAAATGGCAAGCCCCCAATGGGAAAGGCATGTCATGGGGCCATTACATAATGTGTTTATTGGCCAACAGTTGCGTAAAACAAGCTGATCTATTTTGCAAGTACGGGCGGGAAAGCTCAGTGAGGGAAAAATGTATTCCTCAAGGTGGAAAGAAAAGGAAAAAAGGGAAGAGAAAAGAGAAAAAAAAGAAGGAAAAAGGGGGGAAAAAGAGAATAAGAAAGAGACAATTCAGGTTACTGAAAAAGAACGGGAATAAAAAAAAAAAACAGTGAAGGGGTGGTTTCTTTTACTTCCGCAGAATGCACCATCTAATTTACCACGTCTAACTGAGCTAATATTGCTGATTTTGCGCTTCATGCAAATCGATTTCTATTTATGGTTTCATTGCACCAAGCTCACCCTAAATTAGAAATCTATTTGCAGGAAGCGCAAACTCAGTCAATTATTAAGCTCAGTTAACAGTGTAATTAGATTGTTCCATTCTTGCGGAAGTAAAAGACCGACCCTTTCATTGGTTGTACCGTTATTTGAAGAACCCATGAATTGGCTTCTATGAGAGTCCCCCATGGCATGATCGTGATACGATTTGAAATGAGTGAATTGTCAGGTGAAAAACTATTAATGTTAAAGAGGCCACTTGTTTACGTCCCAAGCATGGCTTTTGCTTCCAGCGGGTGCTAAGAAGATACACCTTGCAGGCACGAGCTTAGAAACGTTGAATATGGTGGCATCAGGGGGAGTGGAATTACACTTTTACCTGCTTTTATCCGGTGCCACATTGAAAAGTTTGTCGTGATGGGGTATGTTAATTTAAATTGCATTGAACCTGAACCGAAACGAATCTATCGTGTTAGTTTCTCGCCCGGGTTCCACCGTTTACGTGGGCGCTATGAACAATTAGCAGAGACCTCTTACTCAATGGATAACTATTATAAAAGTAGAGTTTAGGTTAAGCTACCAATATTATTTTTTTAGTTGATGATGGTTGCCATATTATTTGGCACCATAATCACTCCATAATTAAAGATCGATTTAAACCAGGTAAAAGCCTTGCAACACGGAAAGCTTCCGCCATCGTCGGGTAAATTGAACGCGTATTGACGAATATTCTATAGTATTGACCTTCACCTTTTTGTTCCATGATAGCTTGGCGAATATGGAGTAATTTCAAGCCGCTCTCTCACCGAAACAAGTGAATGCCTAAATCTGTAAGGTTCTCTAGGAATAATATTTTCAAACTACCGACATTCATACCTGCGATTGTGCACGTGCTAAATGTTTAAACTGTGCCCGGCCAACTTCATAAGGCACTTTCATTGCGGTCAGTTTCTTGTTCTGTTTTTACCAACTGAACTACTTTCAGGAATGGTATAAATTCCCTGTTGGAATATCTCCACTAAATGTGCATTACCTACGACCCCCATGGCTCGGGCGGCAATTCGGCCCTTGTAATAAGCGCAGAGGCCAAACTTGGGTAAGCCAATACATCACCAACATCATAAATATGTTCATTAGTGGTGCATACGCTTTTATTGACTTTAACTAAACGTCGGCCATCTGCTTCGACCACCCCGAACATTAGCCAGGCCTAAGCTATCAGTGTTACCGGTTCTTTCCCGTTCGCATACAGTAAAAGTCCGCCTTGACTTTTTTACCTGACTTCAGGTGAACATAACGCCGTCTTCAACCCCTTCGATTTTTTCAGATCTTCATTATGGCGATAACAACACCACTATTCCAAAACTGATACGATAAAGCATCTGACATTCTGGGTCAAGAAAGGCCAAGAGATGATCACGGGGTTGATTAAGTCCACTTACCCCTACCCACGAAAAATAGATGCATATTCACACCGTAACCACCTGCACCAAAATAATCACATGCGAGGTTCATGGGTAGTTGAGAATAGTATCACTGTTTGTGAGATTCGAGAATGGTTGAAATCAAAAAACGGTCAGAAGGGCAGTATGGCACGAGAGCCGTGGCATGAAACGCTTTTTATCTGCACTCACACATCACACTTCCATCCGCGTAGCGGACACTGATATGTTTGTTCATCGATAAGGTGGCTTCCATCCCGAAAACATTTGGCAACCATTACGTTCGAAAATCCTTGGGCATGCGTGTTTTGTTTGGCTCCTTACCGTTTCAGCTGTCGTAAATTTCGGAGAAGAGGAGCTTAAGCTACCGGAGTTTCACTATAAAGCGTTTTGGTTGAATTCGATAATACGACAACAGCATGACGGAGGCTTTTTGAGGGCATGTTTCCCCCAGTGGGTAGCCCCTCCGCCGCATTATTATAACGTTCTATAACAGCAACGTTTTTTTTCCTTGTTTCACTAGCCCCTGGCGGCGCCTTCCACCACCAGGACCGGAACCAATGACTATTGCATCAAAGTGGGTTAAGTTTGCATGAGGTAAGACCTGCTCTAAAACAAAATTACAACAAGATGTTATCATTAGTTGTTGGTTTTTTCACCTAATTTCCTCGCTGTCTTTTCAAATCGATACAACGTTGGCGACTTCGCTTACTCAGTCACATACTTTATATAGACTTATCAGGAGTTCGCTTGTTTTGTCGCCTTATCTCAATTTGAAATTCTTAGGAGAAAATATTTTTAGTTTCCAGAGCCTCAAAAAATACCTAAATAATTCATGGGTTTCATAACGTAGGGGTTGCTGAAGTTATTGTTTTATGAAAGGTTGGTATATATCAGCGTTAAAAAACTAATTGAAAAAGGCTAAGTAAATTCTGAAAATGAGTAAATTTGGGCGCGAATAGTCGCTTTTTCTCCAAAACAGTTTAATTATTTTCAGGTATGCTAGGCGAAGAGTATAACTTATTACATTGACCTTCCATGATAAGAAATTAAGGAGTCACCTTGAACACACAATTGGTCGTTAGGAGCAAAAAAAAG
>JAGSMZ010000113.1:0-14990 GCA_029286645.1 Papilio protenor | reverse complement strand
GGCCGAGCGGGTGCCGCGTCGGTAATCCCCCGCGCCGCCAGTCGTCAAATTAGCCAATTAGACAAAATTCGCTACCGATATCTCACAGCCTGCAACACAAATCCCCTCCCTCGGCTTGCGTCGCGGAATCTTGTGCTATCTTTTACGGGTCCCGCCGCACACCTAATTTTAACGCACAAAGATTGCATAAGTTATTCTGTGGAATTAACATTGCGCATCAATGTTCTATTCATTCTGGCGCATGAGTATTCAACTAACGTGATCAATTTGCTTATTACGGCGCTCACCAGGCCGCTGTTTGAAATCACGCTGGTTGTCCAGCGGGGAAACCTGGTGCGGCTTGGCCAAGCGGCGCCGGGGAACGATACACTAGAGCCATTTTGAGGCAGCCAATAAAAAGGTTATAATTCAACATAGAATAATTTTGAGCTATCACCAAAAAACTTAACCACCACCCCTACCAAATTGAAGGATGGCAAATTTACGCTATAGAACCCTAAATAATTCAGTTTTAGGTAGGCGGCAAGCCAAATTGAGGCTTGGGAGCCATAACAAGAGTTGTGCTAAGGCTAAAAGCGCGTAGCCAACACCCCTACAACTTGAAGGTGGCAATTTTACTCTCTACCAATACCCTAATAATTCAGTTTGTAGGTAGGCTGCAGCAAAATTGAGGCCTTGGGACATACAAAAGTATGTGACTAAGGCGAAAAAAGCGCGTAGGCCAACACCCCTACCAATTGAGTATGACGGGTATATGAAAAAAGGGACATTTTTTAATATACCAACTAGACAGACTCAACCACATTCTGAACATTTTTTTTGAGCCCATGAATGGCTAGCTTGTGATCTTTCGCTCAGATGTGGCCAGTGAAAGCGTGTTTTGATTGCTTGCGAAACACAACTACACGGCTGAAAAGATTGATGAGGCCCTTTGGCAGCGTGAATCCCCACACCATTTTTTGGTCCCGCATAATTTGGCAGGGAAGGACCCGTTATGGTGCAGGCAACACCGCTTGAAATTTCTGGCCGGCCAAAAGAGGCACAACACCATCGCGATCTACTGATTTAATTTACAAAATCAGTTCGCAGATTTTGGCCACGCTGCTTTCCATGAAGTGATAGTACCTTCTTAGGTACCTATTGATGAAACTTAAACGAGTTGTGCGCGTGAACGGTATAAAACGTACCGTAGCGTCGGCTTCATTTGACTATGCGGACGCCGCCAACGTTACTGAATACAAAAGAACTAATGGAAAAAAACCAGATCGCCCAATGAATAGCCTCGCGTCGCTACAACATATACCCCTGGCAGAGATTGAGCATTCCTGTAATGCTCTGGGAGAAAAGCGGTATTTTAAACCTAATGGGATACCACCCAAGACATCTCTGTGTCGTCATTCCGCCACCGAACGTCACTTGTTTAGCCTGCCCAGGGGCATGCCTTCCCAGCAACCTATCCATGGATACGCATGAGTCCGCTACGCACGTATGGCAAGGTAAAAATTACTTATGGCAAACGGAAAGACCTGCTGGTATTGCAACTCATATTTTTGGTCTTGAGCGAACATTGCAGGCCGAAGCAGGTAAAACGTCACGCACTACGGCCGCGATGCGTATTCATTGACAAATCGGGAATGGAAAGCGGAATTGGCGGTAACAATTTCACACAATGCGCGTTTTTAGGCGACTCTGTGATTGGGATCGCGAGCGTTTACCATGGATGAAGGCTTATATCTAAAGCTTTAAAGAAGCATTCGTTTCGTCTCTATAAAGAACACTTAATTTATCGTGGCAAACGCTTAGTCACTGGGACCCGAAACTGCACACGGCATTTTCTGACTTAGAAAGTTGAAAAAACCTGAAGTTAAAGGTTCTATGTGCACCTGCGCCTAACCCCTGGCTGACGGTGTAAAAAAACCGCTGAGGCAAGACACTTAGTGGTCGCGAACCACCTCGTCCTGAACCATTCTAGGGACACTGGTTGTTTGCAGTTAAAACCCTGAAGATCCCGCTATAAAGATTAATAATTGGGCAAAGAATTTATTCTGCCAATCGTTGACCCACCTCCGTATCCAATTGGGGTGATGAACACGCCGACAGGAAAAGCCTGGTTGCGTAAAATCACGAATCACGCCAGCTCATGACTTTAATGACTATGAAGTCGGTAAAAAACCCCATCCTTACCGATGATTCACATGATGGACTTAGACGGTAACGTTCGTAACGAGCAGAGGTTTTCGATACCACGTTGTAACCCATCTACGGCTTATGTTTGCGAAATTGCCAGAAGCGTATCTGGATGAACGTTTCCGCGGCTCGTAAAGAAGCTTCGTGCGAGTTCGAAACAACTTGGCCTGCCTGGTTGAAGTAAAACCGCATTTTACTTAACAAGTGCCTTACGGTGACCGTGGTGGCGTGGTTATTGCACCCCTATGCTAACCGACCAATGGTACGTCGTACCGAGCCTTTAGTCGTGATGCTTACAAGCCGTGAAGATGGCCGTATTCAGTTCGTTTCCTCGTCAGTACGAAAACATGTATTTCTCTTTGATGCCGTGAATAATTCAAGACTGGTGTATTTCTCGCCAACTTTGGTGGGGTTCACCGCAATTCTGCAGGTCTGTGACGAAAAAGGCAAGCTAATGTGGGTCGTGATGAAGACGAGTCCGTCGTGAAAACAACTTAGGTGGGCAGATATCGCTCTGCGTCAAGAGTGATGACGTACTGGATACTTGGTTTCTCTTCGGTCTGTGGCATTCTCGACTCTCGGCTGGCCAGAAATACCGATGCACTGCAAACCTTCCATCCAACAGATGTATTGGTCAGTGGCTTCGATATTATTTTCTTCTGGATCGCCCGTATATCAATGATACATGCATTTCCTCATCAAAGATGAAAACGGGTGACCACAAGGACCATTTAAAACGTTTAACATGACAGGCTTGATCCGTGATGAAGAAGGCCAAAAATGTCGAAATCAAAGGGAACGTTATTGACCCACTGGATATTATGGACGGTATTTCTTTAAGATAGACTTATTGAAAACGCACTGGCCAACATGAATCAGCAGCAATGGCTGAAAAATTGCTAAACGGTACTCTAAAGAATATCCAGAAGGCAATTGAAGCGCACGGTACTGACGTGCCTACGCTTGACTTTACCGCATTAGCTTCATAAGCTTCAACAGGTCGTGACCAAAATCAACTGGATATGAAACGCCTGTCGGTCCGTAACTTCTGTAAATAAACTATGGAAATGCGAGCGCTTTCGTCGGTTCTGATGAATACCGAAGGCCAAGATTGCGGCAAACGGCGGGAATGAGCTTCTCATTGGCTGAGAGACCGCTGGATAAATCATGCGCAATTTTAATCAGACTGTAAAGCTTACCGTTTTTGGACAGCGTTTATACTCAACCGTTACGAACATACGCACGGGTATTTTGTATGATTATCACATGGCATGAATTCTGTGCTGGTACTTAAGCTGTCTAACCTGCAGTTCATCAACGGTAATGAAGCGCAAGTTCGTGCAGCGCTTTTTCACCCTGATCGAAGTTGCTGGAAGGCTTTATTCGCCTGGCTCACCACCAATCATTCCATTTAATCACTGAGACTATCTGGCAACGAGTGAACGTCGTTAAAATGTATTGACGCTGATAACCATTATGTTGCAACCCGCGTCCCTGAGTTTCGATGCCGCTAAGTCGATGAACTTGCGCTGAGTGACCTTGCGTGGAATCAAAGAAGCGGATTACTTGCCGTTTCGTAACATTAAGTGCAGAAATGAATATTTCTCAGGTAAACCGCTCGATGTGATCTCCGTTGGTGCTTCTGCTGATGCAAAACGCCGTATTGAAGAGAAACCCAAACGGCTTTATCAAATCGAGGCACGTTTAGAAAGCATCCGCGTGCTATCTGAAGGCGAGAAGCGCATTCTGTTTCTTTGTCACCAAAAAACTGTTGGCGGTGCAGAGCTCCTTATCCCCATGGCTGGCTTTGTCGATAAAGAGCATAGCTGGCTTCGTTTAGAGTAAAGAGCTTGAAAATTGGTGAAAGAAAATCGAAACCATTGAAAACAAACTGGCAACGAAGGTTTGTGAGCCGTGCGTCCTGCTTCCGTTGTTGAAAAAGAGCGGGAACGCTTAACTCCAATATGGAAGCAAAAGCTAAAATTGAAGCACAAAAAGTGACGATTGCCTCTTTGTAATCATTCTTAACTTTAGTATCTGTCTGACTCGCGTCGTTGATGAGTCAGGGCTGTTTTGTATTAGGGCATTAAAATATTAAAAATGTGCCAATCATACATATTGTCGACTACCAATGCCAATGAAAAAATATAAATTAATACAAATAAAATGAGATGTCCCATGACAACAGACACAAACCAAACCGTTAAAGTTCGTTTAATTCACCTCAAGACAACCCTGGGATCGCCGCCGTTATTCGCGAAGTTTCCGTCTGAACATGGCTTATGCGGACAAAGGCTTTGCCGTTGCTGACCCTATTTAAGATACCTTATTTTAGGTTAGGAGCAAACCGCTCAGTGCTTACTGGGTAGTTGAGAAATGGATGGCAAAATTGTTGCGGTGGCGGTGTTTCACAAGTTGCTTGGTTTGATAGCGAAACAGCAGAATCCAGAAATGTATTTATCTTCATACTACGCGCAAAGGCTAGCGAAGCACACGTACGAGGTCTCTGGAGTTGTTTCTAAACACAAGTTACACCGTTGCTACCAGAAACCAACTCAGCAGAGCTCCAAGGCGGCTATTAAGTGTTATTATGAACATTAGGGTTGATTTTGATGAACCGTTGAGGAAATACTGGTCATGTGACGGTGAACTTCGCATGTTACAGGCATTATAATTCTACTCTAAACGAAAAGGATAGTTTTTAGCTATCCTTTTATGCAGTTGCATGATGCGACTAATAATTAATGAACGCGATCTTCAGGTCGATATCTCACCGTCTTCGTCGTCATAGTCGGTCGTCTGGGTCTTCAAAATACGTGCCCCAACCATCATAGTTGCATAGCCCATTTTCTCAGCCAGCTTCATTAATTGTGCACTTGTGCGTCAATCACTCTGCATTTAAAGCACTTTCACTGATCACATCGCCGACACATAGGTTTCACCCGTTTCAATTTCTAGTTCTTCCGCATCTGTGGACTCATAGCCTCGTTTAAAAAGCTTCAACACAGCTTTTTCAACAGTGCAAAGTTTGTCAGCAGAGAAAATGATGGTCTCAATCGCATACAATCATCAGGATCGCTGCCATCTTCCAATAATTCTTCGTATAATTAGCGCGTTTCTTCGTACGGCGCATCCAATTCAGCTTTATCTACCATATCCACCCCCTTTTTTGTCCTTTGTCGTCGTCTTCTTTTGCGCCATTCTCCCCTCGGTTACAGTGAAACCATATATTTAAGATAATTTCTTTTGCGTTGGGGTTTGATTTTGAATTTTTATGAATAAAATTGAATATTAATTCAAACAAAAAGCTACCAATTATACCCCCCTCATATAAAAACCTTTTCTAAAGGTTACTTGATTTTACTTCTAGCGAAATGCATTCACTTTTAAAACTCTCTTCTTGGTTAAATCGTAAAAAATCCGTACGACCGCCCTTTCTTCAGTAAAAATTTTGCCCTTATTTTTGAAAAGATTCACTCGTACACGCTGTGCATTTGAAGTTTGCATTTGACCAAGGTGCTAGAGTCCACTTTATTAGGTCCTTCTGGTAGCCAATCGGCACAAAGAAACCATGAAATACTGCTCGAGTATCTGGCCAGGATTATGACGTTATTCATACCGCGGTTCGCTCAAACCAGTAACTCTTATCCGCCGCACTCGTGAGTGCCTGTATGGAAGGACTAACTAACGAATGCCACAGTCCCACACAGTTATTAGCCGACCTGCAACTATTCAAGATCCCGACCAAACACCATTCTCAAAATTAAATTTCCTATTTAGTTGATGCACGCACTAACATGGGAATTCGATGCTACGAAGCTGCTCGCTTACAGGTTTTAGATTTACTCCTTGTTTTCTCCTGAGAAAGCTGCTGGCCAGAAGAATAATTTAGTGAATACTTTGCCAAGCACTGGCTTCAAAAAACGGGTGCGAACATCACACTCCGAAGATGTCGCCGAAGGTGTTAAAGATGCGATTTTATCTATACCGACGTGTGGGTATCGAGGGATATCCAAATAAGTATGGGCACCTCGCATTACTTTATTAAAACCATACAAGTGAATATGGAATGTGATTAATCTTCCTGGCAACCCGAATGTTCAGTTCTTACACTGCTTAACTGCATTCCATAATGAGACACCACATTGGAGCGCAACTTGCTAAAGACTCAATATGTTTGTGGTGGGTTAAATGCCCCGAAAAGTCTGTTGACTCTCTTACAGTATTGTCTTTGATCAGCATAAACCGTTTACATACCTCAAATCGGTAATGGTAGCGACATTAGCGCACAGAACTTCCTATTAATGTTTTTTTAAATTCCTACGCCTCAACTCAACCAATGAGTTGAGGGTAACATAGCATTATGGACCGTTCACTTGTCGCAAACGCTGATTGATACAAGCAATACCGATGGCAAATCCGCTAACGTACAATCACATAATGCGACCAGCAGCAGACATTTCTCGGCGCTGTTGTTTTAACTGTTACCGTATCTAACAGTCATCTCTTGATTCTCTTCCCATTTTTACCAACTCATTACCCGAGATAGACAACCAACACTCCACCACTCCGGCATTACTTCCTTCTTCATACCAGGAAACGCATCAATCCACTTTAATACAGCTGATACGAGCCGATACCTAACTTAATCACGTTTCGAGATTGCATCCAAGGCCCGTCGCCCACCCGCGGGAATATCATCGCTCGCGACCCATTAGTCATGTTTGGATATCCCAAACCTTTGCTGCGGAACTAACTTCTCCATCACGTCACGAGGGTAACCTGAACAAGAACCAATTTTAATGTTTTGGCTGCGTATGTACATTGTGTACGACAACTCCCGCGATTGGCGCAGCAAAGTCGACCACTTTACAATTTGCAGATGGCATAAGGCGCTAGATTTTATCGATATCCTCACTACTCTTGTCGGCAAATTTTCGCGTTCCATAACGCGTCTAACCTCAGCAATTTACCCCCGTGCTTCAATATGCTGCCATTTTCCTAGCCCCATAGGAATGCCGCTTGGCCAGTGTGATATCCATATCGAACACAGATTTAAATCTATCAATGAAAATCTGAGTAGGAGCAAAAGAACCAAAATCAACGTGGTACCCGCCCAATCAAGAATAACATCTTCATACGGTCATTTCCTTCCCTTATTTTTCCCAGTAAATGGCTTTTTCTATTGCGTACCAACAAGGCCTCAATTCTTTTTCATAAACTTCACCAATGTTTCCATGCGAAACATTCACTTTTGTCGAGACTTTGCCCGGGATATAATACAAAGCCTTGGGATTTAAATTTTGATAAAATTGCTTGAATTGGTAACAAATCGGCGAATTGTGGTGAGTAAAATGCGGTGATAATCGGCGAATGGAGACCATCGTCTACAATTGGTAAAACCCAATTGACGCATATACCCAACCACCAGCTTGTGTTTATTTTGTCGATAACGTTGAAAACGCGCGGCTAACGTCCCCTTCTTGAAGCTAACTCTTTAATGCTTGGGCCAATGCTAATGACCGTATGGTTGGAGACGTAAAACGCCATTTACCATGGAAATCTTCCATACAGCGCCAATGCGCATACAAATCTAGCGATAATGAACGGGAACGCCCTTTACAGAATTCAAGTGCATCAGCACGAGCAATGACAAAAGCAAACCCCGGAACTCCCCTGAATACACTTATTGCCGAACTAATGAGAAAAATCAATGTTAAGCTCAGCAATATCCATGGGAATTCCGCCCAAAACTGCTCATGCATCCACGATATAACATTTTTGATACTGTTTCGCTAACTCGCGATTTTCTCTATCGGGTTTAAAAATCCCAGTCGTGGGTTCACAATGTTACCATCGCAATATGAGTGATTTGGTTAGATTGTTGTAATAAAATGCTCGACCCGTTGCAGATCAGGCAAAGCACTTACCACAATCATAAAACGCCAATGGGGCAACCCTAAGCTTAGGGCCCATTTGTGCCATTCGAGCCCACATAGGCGCCATACTCGATAATCAAAACTTTCTCTTTATCGCGATAGCACGACCTAAAAAGGCTTCAACCGCATAGCTTCCGTCCTTGAAGTAGTACCGATGCCACTTACCATGCGGTGGCCGTTGCCAGTGCCACTAATTGTTGGCGAATTATGTGACAACGCCTAAATGGTAATCATCATCCCATGTGCAGCATCAAACAACATGGCTTCCTTCACCGTTTTAGATGCGGGCGGTCCCGGTGTTAATAGCAAATAATTATTGTTGTCATTCAATTCACCTTTGTCTATCCACGATTGATATTATACTGGTCGTAGGCGACTCAAAGGTCAAAGGAAAAGTGTGCGTGAAAACCAAAAATCAGATAACTATGTATTAATATGATTGAAACAATGATAGGAAAATAACCCATGAAATTATCAGCGGATGAAACCCCACAATACTTGCTTATCAAGCCCAACTACAGGAAAGGATTCAAAATGGTTCGTTAAAATGTGGGGATAAACTCCCTCTGAACGCGAACTTTGACGCCATTTTAAATAATACTAGCGTCACTATTAGCGAAAGTTTGGCGCAGTAGAATCCAGGGATTCAGTTACCGCTCTGAACTCCGCGGTTGGTTTGTCACCACCTGAGCGCTATGGTTAGATCCAACCAAAATACCAATTCAATAAACTTTGCCTGACAAAGGTCGCCAAACGCAGACAGTTCTTATGAATGGAAAAGTCATCCCGTTCCTCTCGAAGCGAGGACTCCCTTAAAACTGCAATGTTGAACAAATTTATACTGTTCACCCGCCTAGTTTTGCTGAGACAAACTGTTCGTTACTGTGAAAACCATTGCCTTACCTGCTCGCGTTGCTGAGCTGCTCCTTACGACTCAAAGGCGCCTACGGGGATACGAAGCCAATTTCAATTTTAATTTATCCAGCATGCATTGGTCTTTTTACCCAACAGCAATGCCGGCGCAAGCAGCAAAAGGCATGGGGTTACCGTTGGTCTCCCAGCCCTAATTGTGCAGCGCTTAAACTATGGACCAACCATGGACGAATTTTAGATTATGATGGTTGAGTATGGAGTCATGATAGCTTCGCGCATCGAAGTCGATACTTTGTGATTATTCTGCCATAGAACATAATTTTAGCTATTTATCTGCTTTCAATCTTTCTGTCATATTAAAAAACCGTTAGCGTAAAAAACATCTGTATATACCAGAATACATTTTTTTGACCTTAACAGGAGAAAAACCATGCAAAACGCACCTACTTAGATGGGCCTATGAATGGCAACCCTTTGCTCCCTCTGTTTTTGCTGCTGATGTTTGTGACTGTTTATCCGCTTGATGGGCTTCACGATGGCACAACAGTGTATAAAATCAGTTCGACCATTTACCAAACAAACGGTATCACAAAAGTACAGTATGTCGAAAAGTGGTTCAGGGGCATAGTTGAAAGGCTCGCTAAGAGCGACCATCCACAAGCCGATGTGTGATTGACTGTTCCTCCCTTTATTCAACGTGCCGCAAAAACCAGGTATAGCTGAATTAAGCCAGAAAATGAGCAAATCTTCCTAATTCCAATGTCACTATTCACACCGTTAGATCAATAATTACCTGACCTTTATCTATAACGCTAAACTGCCTTAAGTCTCCTCCTGAAAAGTGGGACTCCCTTCGATTTCCGCTTTAATAAAAACTGCAATATCAAACGCCGGGACAAGCAGGGGACGCACCGCAGTGATGTTACAAGTTTTCAACCGTTTTAATGGCAAAGAGGCAGGGTTGATTACCTCGGTCAAATTGCAGGTAATAACGTTGGCCATCGGCCTCCACAAGGTAAACTCACCGCACGTGTCAATAAGGGGAACTGGATGTCGGACTATGGGACGTCCAAATGAAGTTATCTCAAATGGCACGTTAACACGAAATGTCCAAATTTTCTGGGCCAAAAAGATGCCAATGGGGAGTAGTGCACTGGTTTTACCTTATGTATCGGCTTAGTTAAACAACGCACCTGAACAGAAAATGGCAAAAAGCTGATTTAATTTCCTTTTAGATAAACCCTACAAAGCGAGTCAGTGAGCTTTCATGGGGAATGCCTGTTCGTTCGATACCACCATCTGATAAGCAATACCACACTGCTTCAAATGTAGACGGTGTGAAAAACCTGCAGCCTCATGGAATGAAGTTGAAAGTTTCCCTATCCATGATATTCACGTTGGCAAAAAGGTCACCTGATGGATGAGTAACTTGTGATGTTGATGAAACGAAAGCCCATACGCCAAGCAGCAAAACGAGCACTCAGGGATCAAACCGAGTCTTTGCGGGTGTCCTACCACAACAATGTGGATATTGAAAAAACCCTGGATCTCACTATCGACCCCGGTGAAATACTCGTCTTAAATCGGCCCTTCAGGATCGGGGAAAACCACGGTATAAAAAACTACGTGCTATTGCCGGGTTTTGCTCAACCGATGCGGGCGCATCACTTAGGTGAGATGGATAATCACCCACCTTCCCCCTACAACGTGGACTTGGTATGGTGTACAAAACTACGCATTATTTCCCCACATGAAAGTGGAAGAAAAATGTGGCATTTGGGCTACGAGCTCAAAACAACCCTTAAAGCACTCATTAATGAGCGATCGTGAAGCCCTAAAATCGCGGAATGACGGATTACGCAAACCCGTACCCTCACCAACTTCAGGAGGTCAGCAACAGTCGAGTGGCGGATTTGATGAGCATTGCCGTAAGGCCTCGTGTTCTGTTACTCGACGAACCACTTTCCGCGCTAGATGCGCAAATTCGCCATAATATGAGTGAGAAATCGCCCGGTTACACCGTGAACTACCTGATTTAACCATTCTTTATGGACCCATGACCAAACGGAAGCTCTCGCGCTTGGTGATAAAATTGGCATATTGAAAGATGGCTATTTTCGCACATGGTGAGAAAGCCTTATATCACTGCCCCCCAACCTTTTGACCAGCTGAGTTTTAGGCCGAGCCAATATTCTAGCAGCGACAAGCACTTGTCTTTTCAACAACTCCCGGAAAAGTAAATGTCAGTTGTGGTGGAACATTGCTGAAAGCTCATACATTAGGTAATGCGGCGCTGGGCACCAACCACAAATGGTGTGTATCCGCCCACAACACAGTACGCAGTAACAAACGCAATACCACCAATCAATTACAACAATTCACATTACGTCTATTCGTTGGCAGGGTGATTTACGCATTTAATTTTGGTGATGTTGCGGGGAAAACCGTGAGTGTTGCCATCACCCATTTGGTCCTCACTGCCGAAATCGGCGATACTCACCTATGGTTTTCAACCAGTAGATACCTGTTTTAATTGAGATTAACATGTCACATATTACGTGCCAAAAGTGTTCATCATAAAATAAAGCCCATTTATTGGATATTACCTACCACGAACCCACGCCAATTACTGTGTTAGCTACGTACGCTGTTTTTTTTATCCCTTATTGTTGATAGCGCAACAAGCACTACAATGGAGGCGGGAAATGGGGTTTAGACCAGTTTGGCAACTTATGTGAGTCAAAGCGCTTTAAATTAAGGGTTCGAGGAACACACTCTACAATCGACATTTTGGCCACTTTAGGTTGCTTTATAGGTAGGTATCTTACACTGTCTTAGTGTTGAGTCCTTTCCCGGGAAGTCGTTGTTTCACGCAGTGATTGATACTTTTATTGCTCTATACCGACCTTTTTGATACACTCGCTTTTTACCCTCATGTTTATGTTTCTGCAGGCTACTCAATGCACGCTTGGATGGCATTGTTTGATTTCGAGTATTTGCCCGCCCGTTGAGTTCCTTTATTCAATTCATGGCGTGATCTTAGGCAGAATTACGGTTTTACCCCTTTGGTGATGCGGCCCTTATGGCGGCATGTCTGGCGCCAAATCGACAAGAGCCATTAGAAGCCCCAGTATTTAGGCGCCTCCTGCACGGGTTATCGCGCAAGTTATTTTTTTCGTGCCTGGCATCACTTCCGCTCTAGTAGCAGGGGTAGCCTGTGCCTGCTTTACCACCATTAATTTGGCATCTTTGGCATCGTACTGTTTACTCGGGCCAAGGCGTCAATGCCTTACCGATGATGGTCTAATAGGCAAGGCAATATTAGAGTCAGATTATGCCGTAGCATGCAATGATTGCCTTAATTAACATCTTGCTTCACTCGTGTTATTTTTTCTCTATATCTACGATGCCCACATTCCCCCGGTCCCCCCCCCCCCCCCCCCCCCCCCCCCCCCCCCCCCCCCCCCCCTTGGTGTAAGGAATATTATGTTTTGTTCTGAAAAGGACGAGGTTACTGCTACTATCATTGCCACACTTATTAGTTTTTGTTTTTTTAACTGCCTTTAGGTGATTTTAATGTCGAGTTTCATCACCGCCAATGGAATGGCATTGTTGCTCAGGCTTTTACTTTTGAACAGTTTGTTCACGCAATTAAGTGTGGGCCAGCTTGGGACGCCATGTTATCCAGCCTAGTGGTTTGGTTTTAGTGCCTAGTCGATGTGCGCGTTTTGTTGGGCTTTGGGGGCTGCGTTAGCAATTAAGAAGACCAACCGTGGGAAAATACAAAAAGTGCTAGTATTGCAATTTTACTCCCAGCGCCATTCCTTCTGTATTCTTCGGTTCTTGGGATCTTGTGGCATTCAGCCAAGGCTATTTACAGATGGAAACGGCCAACCTTTTGGATTGTAATTTAGGGCCCCTTTTGTGTCTATTTCGGCTTTACTTTTGCAATGTTTCCACGGCTTAGCACGTAATTTCTCCCGATTAGAAAACGTAGCACTTTAGTCTTAGGCGCTTCCCCTGGTATCGTTTATGCCATGTGACCTTACCACTCTTGTGATGCCATGGATGAGTTCAGCACTGGCAGTAAGCCTCTCACTGTCTTTAGGGAACTTGGCGCCACGATGATGTTATATCCCCCGCTGGCGACATGACCTGTGTTCAATTTCCAGTTTACAACCGATACGAGGCAATATTGCAGATTGGTTCGGCACTACGATTGTGTATTAGTTTCGATTACATTATTACTATGATGAAATTAGAGAAAGTAAGCGAACAAGACTTGGGCCAAAAATAAAACGTTGTCATCTAAAATAGCCAAGTAACTGCGCCTACTCTGGGCTATCTAGCTGCTTGTATGCTATTCCCACATACATACTTATCTTTTTTTTGTCCAGTCCTTTGAGACAAACCATGCATTTCAAGTAATAAATTGATTACAGGGTGTCTTCATTGACATCAAATCAATCACAATAGCTTTCCTAACTGGTGTTTGTATCTTATAAGTTTTGTCTTGCCACAAGATCATCATCTTTTTTGCATTTTTTTTTCGACATAAGACATAACAAGCGCTGTTGCGCACTTCATTTTTGATTGGTACAATGAAGGGCTTCGGTTACAACTGCATCGCCTCAGCTTGAGTGAATTTTGAACCGCCGGAAACGGTACCACAATGAACAGCCAGAGAAGGAATGCCAATAGAATAAAAGTCGTGATTTTCATAATGAATCATATTAATTAAAAGAAAAATTATCTTACTCGCACCTAAAATAAGTGTAAATAAATGTACTGTTATATTTTCAATCATGTATATTAATTTGGTTTAAAAAACACATACTCAGAGCGCATCTCCCCTTTGAGAGATGCTATGTTCCTCCCCCATTTTTCAGTTTAGTTCAAAATATTCAAACCCAAAACGCAAATAAAAAAGAATTATTTTTCTTTAATGCAAACGCTTGCACGTCATGGTATCAGATGCGTATAATGCGCCAGCAATTTGCCGAGAAACATGAAACGTTGCTGGCTCCTATTTTGACAATGAGAACGACCTCCACTGCAACTGCCTTCTGGCGGTCCTGACAGCCTGTTTTTTTCTCCCCTTCTTAGTTATAAAAAAGCCCCTCAATGAGGGGCTTTTTTTTGCCTATCGACCTAATCTGTCTTGGCTGACACAGAGAAACAACATGCCGAACCCTTTATACCACCGCGATATCATCTCGATTATGATTTCGACCGTTTTCAGATCTTGATTAGTAACTTAACGTCGCCTGCTTCATTAAAAAGCAGCCACAACCCAGTTCCTAAAATAAAGTTATCGCAAGCTGTTTCTTTGAGTCCTCGACACGATCACGCGCTTGTCAGTTGAACAGCTACCAACGTTTGCGCTTCTGTTGTTTGGCTTTTCTGACAGCACCAACCTCCCTCGTAAAAAGGGGACATTGGCCGATCTATCTCTGTTATCAGCCAAATATGTGGATGCTATCGTCACATGCGCCATCCGCACGAAGGTGCCGCTCGCCTCGCTAGCCAGTTTGCAGGCCATATTCCTGTCATTAATGCAGGCGATGGCTCGAACCAGCATCCGACCAACATTACTCGACTTGTTTACTATCCAAGAAACCGCAAGGCCGTTTTAGAGAACCTACAAATTGCCAGGGTTTTGGTGACTTAAAATATGGTAGAACCGTGCATTCTCTTACATCAGCACTGTCCTAAATTTGAAGGTAATCATTTCTAACTTTGAGTGCTCCCTAAGCGCTTTTCAAGGCCACAACCAATTATGCCATCTAGAGAAGAGGACGCAACCTACAGCCTGCACAATAACTTGATGAAGTGATGCCAAACTCGACATTCTGTAATCATGAACTCGCGTACAAAAAGAGCGTCTCGACCTTCTGAATACGCGAATGTGAAAGCCCAATTTAATTTAAGTGCCGCTGACCTGCATTGTGCAAACCGAATTTAAAAGTCTTACTCCATTAACCTCGAGTT
>JAGSMZ010000112.1:0-13976 GCA_029286645.1 Papilio protenor | reverse complement strand
AAAACTAGAATTTATAGTCATCATGCAGGCGGTGAAGAATGGTAGGTATCGTAATAGTTTTGCCATTAGAGTAGGCTCAATCAGATATATTTTTGCATCTGGAGCCGCTTATGTAGACGCTATGGTTCAGTATTCGGGATTATAGGAGTAGCATTAAATTACCTATGATTATATAGTATAGGTATTTTCTTCTCCAATGCTTATGGGGGATGTACAACTCATTTGGTGGAGCGGCTTGCCCTATCGTAATGGCCTGTGGTATTAACGAGTACCAAATCATTGGTGGAAAGTAGGTAGTGGTGTAGGCTATGGAAGTTTAATTTAAATTGTACATAGGTATCTTGGGGATGTTTTTAGTTAATTCAGGAATATTTAAACTAGAATAAAATTTTAGTTATGCAGCAATTATAATTCTTTATACAAGTAGAAAAAATAGAACTAAAACCACCAAGGCGGAAATTACCTCGAATACGCTGTGTAAAGGTCGGAGAAATTTAATAGCTCTGGGCACTAACCAGTGTTAGAGAAGGGTAAATACATAGCATTTACTTTGAAAACGATTCTTTTTCTTCTGTCTTCTTCGCCGTTTCCCACTTATTTGGCGTCGGCCTTCCTTGTCCTAAGTCTCCAGATAGCACGAATCTTAGAGGCTTGTTCGTCAAGGTTTATTTCATTCATATCCCTTGGACCGTCGTCTGCAAAGGGTAGTGATTTCAGCTAGTTCGCGTGTCCGTCGGCATTTTTAGGCTAATTTGACACATGTGATGTTCAACATTACTTGAAAACTATTCTATATTTCTAATAGTTTTACTCACACTAATATATTTTATTATTTTGTGAAGATGTATAGACACTTTAAATGATGGTAAAGATATTTGTTTAACTCTACCATTAAAAAACAATATTCTAAACCCATAATACTACTTTCAACAAACAGATCTATTTCCAATGCTGGGTTTCTGAGTTCCCCCGCTGATTTTGTCGTTATCTAGTGTTTCATTAGTGTTAGATTTCAACGGAAAAAAACGCAAGTTAACGGTAGTTCGGAAACCCCAAACACTCACCTCTCAACGAATGGTTTAAACCTTAGCTAAGAATCCGACTATACATCAGGTTGTAATTTGTTTCGGTAGAATATTTACGTTATATGCAATAATTTTTTTACCATAGATTATATTATCTAGTAACAAGTGTCTAGACCAGTGGCTAACTTAAACTTAATTTCAACTAAGAGATTAGTCCATCAACAAAAACTAATAATTCATACAACTTTGAGGAGATAATCAATTTTTCTCACTGACAAGCTGAAAATTATGAAATATTTTTCCCGAAAGGAATTTTTATTCATTTGTTAAAAAAAACCTTGGTATACGGGGTCCGCGTCAGTTTACAAGCGGCTTCCTGTCCATTTCATTAATCATCGTCTTAGGGCCTTTGAATTTTTATACGCGCCGTTACAAGTTACGTCGCAACGAAGAATCAAAACTGTCCAACGCTTGCCAAGATAAAGTTTCCTTAACGCGGCTTGGTTCAGTGAGAAATTCACTTACAATAAACTTAGTGAATCGTTTTTTAAATAAAACACGATGTTATCGAATCATATCTTTACTAATTTATAAATGCGAAGTTTAGTATGTCTGTTTGTTATGAGTTTGTATCCTAAACTGCTGAAAGGACCTCGATGAAATTTGGCATATATGTAGAGGATAGTATGGAAGAACACATAGGCTACTTTACTTTTATTTTTTAATTCATGTTCCATTGTCTCTCTTTTTGGCAATGAAAGGTTGACAATATGTTAATACTACTGTTTTGATAAAGGACACTCACGTAACGTTTTAATTGAAGTAAAGTTAATGTGTTTTATGACAGAGATTGGTTGCCATTCTTCACGGTATTATGTCTTAAGAGAGGTTTACTTCTAAAAACATTCGCCGGCAACGAGATTAAGTAATAAATAACGCCTCAGAAAATTTAGAGAGAATTTATAATTTGAATGGTCCAAGTTGTTAGAGGCGGCGATTTTAATATTTACCATGTTTAATATTTTAAAAAATATGTTTTTAAATGCCGCACTACGGTGAACTAAATAGCACTCCCTTAGTTTATTTGTAATACTAAACTAAAACTAAGGGCTTCCTAATGGCCCCTTAACGACCTAACAATAAACCTATATACGGCTAGTATTTTTAAGTTGTTTGAAATTTGTAGTGAGTCAATTATAGGGGAATAAAATACGTCAATTATTTACATTATGTTAATTTTTTATTTAATCTTAGTAATAATCTACTTACTATAAATTGCTTGTTAACTTTTTAGTTTCTAGTGACAATTTTAAATTGATACTTTGAAAATATGCGGTTTATTGCTCATGCTAAATAAATGCCTTTCTCTGCAATTAATCAACATGTAATTTATAACTTGGACCATTGCCACTTCACTGCATCTTGCGCTCCATTTGATATGATGTTATACCCTCTACAATATAAATGTGTAAATAAAATCTCATACACAGATATAAATGAATAAAACCGGTATAAACAATATTGCAAGGAAGAATTAATTCTTATCTAGCTTTTTTAATATATTTTTGTGCTTATTATATACATACAATGACCGCACAAAAGCAATCGTGAAGTGGGAAAGCATTCCCTGTTTCGTCTGATGAACTATGTGTAGGAGCCAAATTTTAGTTCTCTTACTTACCCTTTTCTTAAAAAACAGAAGTGATATTAAGGGAAGTGTGATTTGATACTGGAAAGGGAAAATATCCTCCTGTCTGTGCTGTCCCCACATCTGTTTACAAGTAGGCAACATTCAGCAAATGCTACTGCATATATATGGACAGTAATCAATTGGCCCTTACGCTTTTACCAAGTTACTATAAAACAAATATTTGAATGAATAAAAATCTTTGCCATAAAAAATCATGTGTCATTTAAGTATAATTATTATTTTTATAATCTTTGCATCAAACAAGACATCTTAATAATTTTCCGTTTAGCTGAAACCAATTATTTATAATATTTCAGCTTTAGATAAGTTACGTAAGTTAATGTATATCGGTCAAAGGTCGAATGCTGAACCATCTAAATTAATCGTTTTGTAAAGGTTCCAGAGATTGATCTGTCGAGAGAAACTGTTTCTGGAAGGAATAGGAATTTTAAACAAATTCTAGATCGCAACCTATAAGTTTTTTTGTTTGTTTTTTTTTTTTTATATTTCGTTTTTCCGTCAATGATAGAAAAAATTCTGTAATAAATACACAAGTATCTCCAACGTCGTCTAAATATCTCTCTCTAAGGTTAGATTATGAAGATCGAATAATTTAAAAATTTAAAACAACGCCATCTAATTTGAATCCTACTAAGTTGTTTCTCTAGTACACCTCCATGTACATTTTTGTTTAATGCATGTATTGTTTTATAAATTAATGGTGATTTATTAATTAAACCAAAACTATTGTTAGACAGTAGTTATTACGTGTCTCACTCTATTTTATATAATAATGTAACTTATACTGATACAATAAAGCGTAAACACACACTACTTTGTGGTGAGGATTTATTTATTAAATTATTACTTATCTTACTACGTAACATGTTTGAGGCTATATGTATATTTTCACGCGTTAAAATTTGAAGGTTAAATAATTGGAAAAAACCTTCATGTTGAAAATGGACCACAAACTACAAGCTGCCAACATTAAAGAAACAAGGTTATTATGGTAACGGTTATTGTTCCAACTCAATGTCAACGGCCTTCCTTGTCATTTTCGCATTTGAATTTTGACATTTGAAATTGAGAAATTGTCAAATGTAAACAATAAAATAAACTTTTTTTAATAATTTCATGTCCGGAATGAAGCCGCTGGAACAGCTAGTATGGATAATAATTGAACCGTTAAAAGTTTCCGGTTGACGGACTTCAACTCTGACCCTCCGTTCCCTTCGTGGGAAGATGTTTTTAGCGTGGAATCTCTTCGTTTTAATTACATACATTTCATTCTATGTATGTTTTAATTATGATTGATTAATTGACTGCTTCTACTTTTTCCTTGGTGTTGGTTCAAATTATATTTTTTAAACCAGTAAAATTTTTAATTAACGCCTTCGCCTGTGTTTTTTAAGAAAAATTGTATTGACTTGTCTTTTTGGTTAGTTTTCGAGTATGGTATAGTAGAATAATTACCTTGTAACTTTTTATATTTTTTTAATACTACTAACAAAATTTTTTCATGTACATTAACTCATTATCATATCAAAGATTTTTACATTAATTTTTATGATTATTTTTTCGTTTTTCCGCTACCGCTTACACTTGTATACCATACTCTAATAATAATTAGTGATCTGAATGCGGCCCGTGATTGGTGAACCGATTAGCAATTAGCTACATTTGTGGGTCCGCGCTTGTCTTGCGACTGTACGAATATCGATTACTCTTACTTACATTATTATATTATAATAAGTGCTTTATTACCAATTTATATAATTTCCTGATTTACATAGTTTCAAATTAAAATTACACTTATTACAATCAATAAATGCTTTTAATCATTCAGGTTTAAAAATTTTAAAAATATGCTCGAATTGTTTGAATAGTTGCAGTGGCAATTTTTTTTTCAAAACTAAGTAAATAATTTAAATCTAAATGAACATACGTATTTAGATATTTCAGTTCTGTGCCTTCGGCTGACCTATTGGAGATTAGCAACCTTACCTAACAGTACACACATTCTCTCTAGTTGATCGGTCGAATGTCTCTGTTGTGTGATTATGAGCGAACGCGGGATAGTTTAGAAGAGAGAGATAGAGAGAAGGTTGCGCGGTGGGGAGTGTGGCGCGATGCCGGCAGCGTGTGCGGCGCCCTTTGTCGCCTCTTCAGTACGCCATTTTATTGTGACAATGCACACGTCTTACTAGTTAAAAGTTTTTTTTCTAAACGTTTTTGTAACGTTCGTGAATAGAATCAGTTTAAGGAATGTAAACATAGGTTTTTATGTCTCTTGTCTTTGTGTTAGTGCTTTTCTTTTAGATGCGAGAGTTAATTTTTTAATGATCCAGTCCAGTTTACTGTTCAAACGGAAGCCCGGTTTCAAATCCGCAGAAGAGGAAGGACAAAAGTTTAAATGTAATTACTGCATTGTTTTTTTAAATATAAATAACTGTATTAAACTCTGCTGGAATAATGAATATTATCTTAACCTGTGCTTGTCTGTGTCTATTATTTATTTGTGTGACTTTTATTTGTCGGACATTCCATCCACAAATAACTAGCCTGATAGTCAGCCATTCAGCTACTACCATAAGGGTCAGTTCACTGCTGATCTGTGACTTTTATTTGTCGGACATTCCATCCACAAATAAAAATAACCCTGACAGTCAGCCATTCAGCTACTACCATAAGGGTCAGTTCACTGCTGATCTGTGACTTTTATTTGTCGGACATTCCATCCACAAATAACTAACCCTGATAGTCAGCCATTCAGCTACTATCACAAGGGTTAGATGCCGATCGCTTGCTGAGACTCTTTCTACAGATCTCAATTCAGGCATACGATCGGACCACCCAATATTGGGTGCCGCCGCTCGAGCGGGCCGCGCGGGCTCAATTTTCGGGCGGCGCGTCTCGATTTCGGGCGGCGCGTCTCGAATATCGGGCGGCGCCGCCCGATCGAGCCGCGCGGCTCGATTTTTGAGCGGCGCGTCTCGATTTCGGGCGGCGCGTCTCGATTTTCGGGCGGCGCGTCTCGAATATCGGGCGGCGCCGCCCGATCGAGCCGCGCGGCTCGATTTTTGAGCGGCGCGTCTCGATTTTCGGGCGGCGCGTCTCGAATATCGGGCGGCGCCGCCCGATCGAGCCGCGCGGCTCGATTTTTGGCGGCGCGTCTCGATTTCGGGCGGCGCGTCTCGAATATCGGGCGGCGCCGCCCGATCGAGCCGCGCGGCTCGATTTTTGAGCGGCGCGTCTCGATTTTCGGGCGGCGCGTCTCGAATATCGGGCGGCGCCGCCCGATCGAGCCGCGCGGCTCGATTTTTGAGCGGCGCGTCTCGATTTTCGGGCGGCGCCGCCTCTATGATCCAATCTTTTATTTTGTGGATCAACTTGAAACGGACGGCGCGATTTCAGCACCGCACGTTATGCGCCAAATCACGGAGTGATGCGGATGATTGGTGGCAGCGCAGATCAATTTCCTGCGACACCCTTAACGAAACGCGCTGAAATGTTCCGAACAGGTACTTTTTGTCACTATCGCTTGTGTTCTCGACAAGCCCAGGCTCTGAGTTCCCCATGAGAACGATCAAATCATCGTAGTCCCGCAGGTGCATCAAGATCCGTTGCCAGGGCATTTGCCAGATATTGGGGAGATATCTGATAAATATAATAGAGATATTGGGAATTTTTGAAATTTCAAGTATAAATTTTTGTGCTCACTTAAAGCGAACGCTCTTAACAAGCTCGCTTTTTGCACGACCGCAAGGCCTAGTTGGAGCAGCTAAAACCCCTAGGCCATACATCATTCTAAGATCTTCTCACTACTCCCACTATTTTATTGCTAAATAGATGTGAACTATTAGATTGGCTTTTGCCCGCACACCTATTCTAGACACACTGTAATCAACCACTGTGTCAAAGTTTGGCCCCCGTTCGATGGAATTTGCAGGAATCCTTTCAGCACTTCCATAATAAATGTTTCCGGCTGATAAAATCCTCTGTAAACGGATCTGAAGCCCAAACAGAAACCCACCGTAAGTGAAGTGCTCTTCCTCTCTGACTAAGAGTCTAAGACAAGAATAATTCCTATGTCACCTTTCTGCGTTCCTCTTTAACATTACAGCATAAGAAGGAAACAATGGGATGTTTTCCCTCTTTTCTCCAACATCGTGGGGGACATAGAAATAGAAATAGAAATAGAACTAATTTTTTTGAAAATAACAGATAACAATTATAAAAGTTATACCAATTAAAAGATAAATACAATTGTGGTGTGTACGATTAATCTGGTGATTGCCGGCACACTAGCAATCCTGTATCCGTGGGGCATCGAAATGAAGGAAAAATCTATTATCATAAAATCATAAAACCTACGCTTACGGCGTTTCGGTATAATTTATGAATTATTATATATAAAACATCAATATCATAAAGACCCAAGGTTGGATAAGGAGAACGATTCGGGGTACATATAATACTTAAAAATTCCCCGACTCAGTGCCTATCCAAAGTGGACAAAGTCAACTTGGACCCATTCCTGGCAATAATTCAGGATTAGATTTTCGCACACCCCAGTAAAGTGCAGACCCACTGATGGCTAGAAACCACTTCCAGCTTTCAGAAGATAGGAATCGAATGTCTTAGACTGGATAACAGTGGATGTAACACAATTCTGGTATAAGGAACTTAAATATCTGGTATAAAAAAACAAAATCTCACTTAATGTAAGCTGGAAAGTATTGTCCAGTCATCCATCCCTTTGCCTGATAAAAAAAAATAAGAAAATGGGTGCCCTTGTCACATGGTTTACCCTTGCTAACAAAGGTTTTGAGAGAGTTTAATTTTGTGTAATCCGAAAAAAAATCATTAAATCCTGATGCTCTGGAGACTAACAATCGTTAGTGTTGCAAGAGTCTCAAGTTTAATCCATCAGCAACACACACCGTTTTGACGGAAAGTAGTTTAACAGTCTTAGAAAAGATAATGGGCCTTAACATACGCTTTCTTACTTTTCAATGGTTATAACTAGGGGATTAAGACTAAAATCTTTCGAAACCCACCTACTTTTTCTTTAAGGAAAGGCTTCGATTTTGGCACTCATGCGCCTATTGTCGGGACGCGTTCCTTTCAGCCCTCTTTTAAAAAAGAATCCAATAACGTTGCCATAAGGGTTAATAGAAAGAACAAACCAAACCTTGCGAAGGGTTTATGTCTCACGTGTTGCGTTTCCTAAAATTAATATCGAAATTTTAGGTGGAGTTTCAATCTCCATTGACGAAATTGAGCCCCCGATCCATCATATTAATTAATAATCAAGTGCGATCTCCAATTTTCCTTCCGGAATACAGATATTTAGGCAAAATGGATATAAGTCCGAGCATAAAGTCCTCCACTTTAAAATTAAAGTATCCATTGCAAATTTCTCTCTTGGTATACAAGAGACGCTGTATCTATAACAGTTCTAATTTCAGACTTTTCAAGCGCCCCGCTGGGGCTTGTCTGAGTCAGCATTTTGCTGCAAACTCATTTGGATTTCAAACTATTTTAGAGCGAAACCGACTCAGATTTCTTGGCCTATTGGCCACATTCTCATGAAGTAAAAAAAAAAAAAAAAAAAAAACTCTCTTGAAATAAATTCTTAGAAGTTCGGTTGGTGTGTACCATAAGGAAATCCGTTAGTACACCACCTCAATTCTATAAGAATTGTTTTTGGGATTTAAATCTAAATTCTGCCAGAGAAAGTCCTCTAACTAACAAAAATATTCCGGCTGACAAAGGACTTAATAAAACATCCTAAAAATCCGGCTAGGATCTTCGCAACTGGTAACCGCTAATAAAAACAGAATCAAGTTTGGTACTAGTACTAGTCCCACTGAGATGACTCATTCAAGAACTAACAAATGAGCAGCAAAAATCTCTCTCTCGAAACCCAAACGAAAGGTCGTTTCGATGAAAGCTTTAACAGTTCTGCTTCAGAAGATTATATTTAGAATGTCAAAATATTAGGTTCAGTTTTCTTTCCTTTAGAAAATCTGACTACAAGATGATTCCGACATTGGCTTTGGCATCCAGACCAACGATCACTATTTCAAGAAGAAGGGACTGACGGCAGAAGTCTGAAGATAACAAAAAAAAAAAAAAAAAAAAAAAAAAAAAAAAAAAAAAAAAAAAAAAAAAAGGGGATTTTTACATTTCCATACATGTAACCATATGCAATAACGTTTGAACCATGGTACCACCCCGACCAGGGCCGGCGTTAGGGTATAACGCAGCAGCCCCGTCAGGGCGCTGACAAAAGTAGCGGCAACACACCTCTGCGAACGTACAATGTCGCCATAATCCTTCTTACACATCCTCAATGTGCTATTAGAGAAGGCACCGTAAAATCTATCTCGCCCCGGGCGCGAGTAGCGCCAGAAATAAGTACCTGATTCGACAACAGTGTGTCAAGTTAGTTAATTAGTTGAGAATCAAGGACCAGAATTGAACAAAATAAGACTCTTCTACTAGCGGCGAGTAAATATTCATCGCTTTTAGCTTTCACACTGTTAAAATTCAAAAGCAGATTTTGTCAGGGTGAAACCTCGCCTACTGATATCTAAAGAAACGGTTCGTATTTTTTTCTCAACGAAAACTTCCCCAAATAGAATCTTTATATTAATTGAACAAGTGTAAATCATTCCATCTTTGCCTTCAGTCGGCTTGGGCATTGTCGGCGGACTTGTGTATTTCCGACACCACTGGACTGAAGGCAATCTTCCGGAGAGCTGATCACAAATGTAGAGCTCAAGATGCCTAGATTGAGACAAGGAAACACTGTTCCAATCTCTGGTAGATTCTCCAAAAAGTGTCCCTTCCAAAACCGAAAAATAGAAATCTAGAATATTTAGGGTAATGAGACTAATTAAATATTTGATCCTAAATGTGGTGATAGTAGTAGCCTGTTTGGTAAACCCTTGGCGAACTTACCAGTCAAGCTAGAAGCCGCGATCTTAGTGATCCGGACAAAAGGTCTAATAAAATCATAGCAGACCTCTGCAAACGCCTTAGATGTACAATCTAATTCGACAAAGGTAGCCTAGAAGGGCTATCTTTCAGTCAAGTAAGCTGACATTACACAATCTTTGGTTATAAATTGGTTATAAGTGACCTTGTGATGATCTATAAGTGACCTTAGGTGATCCTAGTCAAGAAAACAATAAGCTAATCATACTTGTTACTGTCTATGCTTCAGAAATTATTATTAAAGATGCATTCTTCAAAGTCTGATATTTTGAACGTCGAGAATCATCTTCATGGTAAAGTTCACACTTCACATAGACACGGGTTGTTTAAGGTTTCTTGGGCATTTAGTTTTGCTCCTCTTATTTGATATTATTTGGGTCTATTGATTGTGTTTGGGCCTAGATTAGACTCCAAAATTAGCAATGTGAATATATGCAATGAAGATGGCATTCCTCTGGATTGACTTTCTCTGAGACAGGATCTAACTTACAAAATAAACGAATATGCCTAATCGAATCGTTGCCTTGTAACAACCTAAAGAAAAGAGGCGCAATGTTAAATAGTTTTAATTTATAGTACTGACTGACTGACAATCATATGCGCAATCAAGACGGCTTATTGCAGGATGACTTGAAAGGGCCATTTCGGAATTCAGCATTTAAAGTTAAAAGTATTATAGCTTTCCATCAACATCCAACATTACGTACCGTTGGACGATCATCTTGAATGTGGTAAATGAGAAGGTTCTGAAATCTTTTTCATACACTTTTTGTATGAGGGGTTTAAAACTAAGCTTAGAACTGCAAATGGGTACGTCTTAAATGACTTCCTTTCTTCGCAGTTTCTTAACCTGGTTATTTAATCATAAATTTATTTATTAGACTGTGCAATATGCTTATGTTACCTGTTATGTAACAGCATAGCCACTGCTGCGATTTATTGTTCTCTTTTCCTATTTGTATTTTGCCTTATTTCCCTTTTGCGTTGACAGCCAGGAATGGTTTTAACTTGAGTTTTCAATTTTATCCATTTAAAAGTAATGATACTTATGGTATTATTTATACATGCATGGCAAATACCATTTACCAATAATATCACAGTACGCTTGTGGCGCCGGCAGATTAGAAACACGTCTCCATAGGTCAAGCCGAAGCCACAGACTAAATACAACCTGTTTCTCCACCCCGAAGATGAACAAAAACATTTTTATTTCAGGTCTTGCCGAGGCTTAGACCAAACCATAGCAAGCCCTTGCACGTCCATACTTGGAGGTACGTACTGAAGAGGCGACAAAGGGCGCCGCACACGCTGCCGGCATCGCGCCACACTCCCACCCCACCGGCGCAACCTCTCTCTATCTCTCTCTCTCTACTATCGCGCGTCTCGCTCTAATCACACATACAGAGACATTCGACCGTACTAGTGAGCAATTGTGTACTGTTAGGTAAGGTTGCTAATCTCCATAGGTACAAGCCTCGGCAAGACTGAAATAAATCGTTTTACTTCCCTTCTGGTGGAAACGGTTGTATAACAGCATCGCCTAAAATATCGATTAAATGTATATAAAATTAAAACTAGCTTTCGCTCGCGATTCCGTCCGCGTGGAATAAAGAAAAAAAAACACAGTGATAGCCTATGTGTTTTGTCCATACTATTTTCCGACCTCTATACTAATTTCATCGAAAACCGTTTAGCTATTTAGGCTACAAACTCTAACAAACATCCCTCCATCCATCCATCTAAACATTGGCATTTAATAAATATTTTTATGATCTAAGTACAACACTCGCGTACAAAAGTGATTGTCATTTGTCAGCTATCATTTTAATATTTTGTTTACATATTCCGATTGTGCACGTCTGTACCATTAATATTCGTAACGCATACATTTCGTCAAGCGTTTTGTTGATTAATTGGCTCGCAGAAACGCATATACACATTACGACAAAATTCAATAGCAACACGACCAACACAGAAAAAACAGGCGTGAATGGAAACCATTCCGCGTAGTCTAATGAGTGTGGTGACGGAGGCCTAATTTTAGCCTTTTCCCTTTCCAACCCTTTTCTTAAGAGGAAATGAATGGGAGGCAAGTGGATTTGACGTGAGATACGCATAGGAAGGGGAAATGTCCTCTCTGTGCGTCTCCTCCTCCGTCAATTAGGGTAGTACGCATCTGCAATTGCGGATGTTTATGGGCAGGCGGTCACATCCATTTCGGTTCAGGTGGCCGCTTGCCTCCTTGCCCCCTAATTATAACAAAAAGACCTCGTATTGTGTGTTTGGAAGTTCTAAACTACAGTACGATGAAGATTTTCCAGACCCGGTTCTTTGTAGCCTAAACTGCTGAACGGATCTTGATGATTTGACATAGATGTAGATAGTCTGGAAGGACACAACATAGACTACTTTCATCATCATCTTCTGTCCTTATCCTACTCCATAGGGCGGCAACGCGGGTTTTTCGTCCTCCTCATAACTCTATCATAACGTCATCCAATTCACCCCTTCTTGCCATGTCACGCTTTCACGCAATCCATCTCTTTCTAGGTCTACCTCGACCGGTGTAACCCATTCATAACTAACGTCCTTGTTACATGCCATTCATCTCCTCATAACATGTCCACGCTAACCTTTTATTCCCTTTTCTCACCACGGGCTACGCTCACTTCCTACACACATAGGCTACTTTAGTTTTTTTTTTCCACAGATGGACGGATCGCGAACGAAAGCAGTATGTCATTTTACAGTGTGATTTAAATATTAACAATTATTAATGATGTCATAAAATATAAATATAAGTTTCATAGTTTTTAACCGCTACGTATAAAGCCTTTGAAATGCTTTTTAAAATAGAAAAAAGGCAAAGAGGTTAAGAAGCCGTTTTCAGCTAGAAAATTGAAGTGTAGTGGAAGGCCTTTATAAAATTATTTGCTTCTAAATAAAAAAAAAACCTAGGCACAAGTAACTGTACATGTGTTAAGAATTATTAAGGTTGGTTTTGGGGGTTGATTCGATATTTAATAATTTAATGAATTTGTTTCATGCAACACAATTCTTTTTTACTAATTTGTCTCTTGTTCCTTATAGTAGACAAAATGTTCATTATTTTTAGCTAAACCTATATTACAAACTCTTGGGCCTTGTTTTTTTGTCTTCTAATATCAACCAAGCGTACATAGTAGAGTAAATTTATCCAAAAAATCCCACTTCAATTTTCCACAAATTCTTATTTTCCTTAGCTCCATCTAATTTTTACCCTTAGTTATCAACAAAATTGTTCCCAATTTTGTCAAACGTATTCCACCCTACCCAGAGGTAACAGAGACGCACAAATCGTCCCATTTTCTTCATCGATCTTGCTTCCCCACATTCATACATTCCTCTTTAGGTACGGTCCATCATCATCATCTCCTCCTTATCCCTACCCTGTACGTCGACGCACAGGTTTTAGTCCTCCACATAACTTTTCTTACGTCATCTCATTCATCCTCTTGACATGGTCCCACCTTTCATTCACGCCAATCCATCTCTTTCTATGTCCTCCCGTCCACACTCATATAACGTTCTCCTCTCTTTAGTTTACTGGGGCTCTTACAAAGCATTTAACTATCAAAGTTACCTCCGTGAGAAAGGCACCAGACCGTGTCATAAGTCCGACCCAGCTCCCACCGGTGAAGGCGCCCACAACTTAATTCAATATTCGCTATTTACATGAACGTGTTTACGATAAAAATTTTAGCATCATCGCCACCGATAACTTGAATATTATGGATGGATGTTTTTTACAGGTTTGTAGCCTAAACGCTGAACGGATTTCCTTGAAGTTTTGTGTAAGATGTAAAAGTGGTCTGGACGAACATCTAGGCTCTCCACTTTTGTGTTTTTTTTTATTGCCACTCGACGGGAGTCGCGGCGAAAGCTAGTATTTTTTTGGGGGATATAATATGGATCTAAAAATGTATTAAGTGATATAAAGCTACCTTTTCATTGTTACAGGACAAGTGGCAGATGTCGGATAAACGTGTTGTCCCTTTTCAAAGCGGATGCTTCGGACACCATGGCCACATACACTTGTGAGGCGAAAAACGTCATGATCAGTACACAATTAAGGCTGAACTCAGATCTCAACTGTACTATGTAAGTATTTTAATCAGGTTTTAATGCTCCTCCTACGACTACTAGCTAGCGCCATCTATTACGAGTATTAATAGCTTTCGCTAACGAATTCCTCCGCGTTGAATTTTAAAAAG
>JAGSMZ010000110.1:0-14988 GCA_029286645.1 Papilio protenor | reverse complement strand
TATATTTTTGTATTGTTTTTTATTATTATGGATTGATTGAATGTAGATAATGTTTTATAATTTTTGATTTGCGCTAATGCGTTAGTGAAAACATTGGAAGAGCCGCAAAACGACACTTATTTTTTATTGTATTAGGAAGTGATAAACAAGAGGATTTGCCTTGAAACTATTCGCAAGCCGTTTTGTCTAAGTCATTTCTACCTGAACCCGCCGATTTACAAATAGCACTCATTGGATGCAAAAAGCAAAAACAAGGTATTGCTACTGAAAATGGATAACGGCATTAAAAAATATGCCAAGGTGCACCGGTTTCTGCGCTAGTTTTATTGGACGAACAACGTTGGCAAAAAGTTAATGCCACTATTGTCCATAGTTTAAGCCATGCATTGGCAAACGGGTGATATGTTGAGTTGCTGCCTAGTTTGAATATCGATGAGGTGCCTGATGCCCTAAATGGCTACTCAGCTTATTTGCGGTGCCATTAAAAGTCAACAAGGTGCGGGGGCTTTTTGGCATCAACCAAGATTCAGCAGTCTCAAAGTCCTTACAATTAGCCGGTGGTGCTATGAATCGTTACTCAGTTATTAAAATAGGTATGATAAGTGGTTATATTGCCGTCATCAATTACTGACAGTTCCTGCATGAATCAGGAACTGATTCTGACAAATCAATTATTACAATGGGAAGCGTCATTGGTTGTCACTACATTTTAAAAAAAGAGTTATAAAATTTGGTTGTTGATTCCACACTGTCATATCGCCGTGTAGATTAGGAAAAAGTACACACGAATGTCGATGATTGTTATCGAAAAGGCCTCGGCTCGTTGATCGTTCGTTCAGTTAGCGGTTTGCAACGACGTTGCACGGTTTTGAAAGCATGAAGAAAAGATTGGCCTGGTGACAATATCGCTTTTTCATGTGGCTTCATCCCCTTAATTAGACGAGGGATATGATTGCTTTGCCAAAGACTAGCACCAATTAGCGGCAGGGAAAAGAAGTCGTGTGCGCTAGGAGAAATGGGGCTGGATACTATTACCAGCAAGAAAATGCTGCCACTACCAACAAGAGTCTTTTCGTCAGCAACATTCGTATCGGTGCGTGAAGTGAATAAAACGGTTTATTGTACATACTCGTGCGGCACGAGAGAAGATACGTTATCTATTTTACGCGAGGAAAGAAAACGTGATGGATAGTGTGGTGGGGTATTACACTGGCTTTACTGAAGATAAAGATTACGGCAGTGGAAACTACTCGATTTGGGCATTATATCTCATTTTCAGGGATCGTCACATTTCGCAATTGCGGAAACAAATTAGAGAAGCCGCCCGAGTTCCGAGTTGTTCCTTAGATCGCTTGTAGTCGAAAACCGACTCTCATACTTCCCCGGTCCTGTTCTCATCGTGGTAGGAAAACACCTGCGTACGTTCGGATGTTATTGAGTACATGGCCGTGCTGAAGGGCGTTAGTGTTGAGCAGCTCTGCTGAAATTACGACGCAAAAAACTTCAATCGGTTTGTTAATTTAAATGTTGGTACAAATAAACGTCTAAATAGTCACAAGAACGATTAACTGGACTAAGAAATGAAATGGCAGAAGAAAGAAGAGAAACGATTTCAGTTAAAATTATCCGTCGCGAGATCCCGGCAGATGTGGTTTACCAAGACAGACTTTGTCACGGCATTTCGTGACATTTCCCCAAAGCACCATCACATATTCTTATCATCCCTATAAATCAATTCGACTGAAATGAGGTTATGCGGATGACAACTAGAGTTAGGCCGTTTGTTTACTGTAGCGGCTAAAATTGCCAAAGAAGAAGGTATTGCAGAGAAGGTTACAGTTTATTAATCATGAACTGTAATAACATTCAGGCCAAGAAGTGTTTCAATCACATGCATTTAGTGGGTGGTCGCCCATTAGGCCTTTATTGGCGAAATAATAAGTATAGGGGTCGCGATGAACCGTATTGCATTTACTTGCTTTGGAAACCGTGTTGCTTATAAGTGGTTGCGTATGTTAAAAAGACAAAAGGACTGGTGTTTTTTAATGAGCAAAAGGCGCATCATTATATGGAGGCCAGCAGTACTTGCACAAGGGGTCATTGGCGAAAACCCAAGTGTGATAGGTAATGAAAATCACCAAACTATCGCCACGATCAATATGGTACTTCGGCAATCTGAAGTGGTCAATATTGCTTATCGTTGATATGGTATATAAGCAAGGGTTAAAAGTAGAACTTCAACTATTTATGCATCAGCAAATTGCGGCGAATTATGTGTTGCGAAAGTTCGTGACCGTGACTTCCTGACACGTTGCAACAAATGTGTACGTTTGTTCATGTATTTTATCGCCAAAGGCCGGAGGAATAATAATGAAAGCATGTAATGGTTGCTGCCGCGACATTAATTTGGCTGGCTGGCCCTTACAGGATCCACCCTCAAACAACAAGGTACACAACCCCCATAGTGCCCGTCGAGCTGAAAAAACAACGGAAGTGACCCCGCCACCCGTTGATGTTGTGCCAACTCCACCAAAACAACAAACTATAGATTGGTCAGCTTCCATTACGCCTTTAGTTAATCAAATGGTGAGTTTTGGGGGGGGGGGGGGGATGGGTGTTGGGTAGAAAGTGGCAAAGTATTGTTAGTTGAATCAGTGAAAAATAATAAGATGGCTCACTGCATGTGCAGGCTGTTGAATCAGTTATGACAACCGCGAGTTGAAAATAACGAATCGCTTTAAAAGTTTGTGTTCCTGCGCCAGTGGTGAGTTCTGCACGTGTAAAACACTCGTTTATCACAAGAAGAAGCTTAGTAACCGTAGCAAAGCGAAGGGTTAGGCCGCAGTTCAGCAGGAGTATGTGATCTACAGCGTGATTGTCAGGGCTCCAACAAAGAAAGAACAAAGAAGCCTTGAAATGAAATTGATTGGAAGTGCAAACAGGTGAAATTATTTGGGACTGGGGAAAGCACAATATGAGTAACCCGCAGTCGCTTTTCGGATGTTAGCGTGGGTTTTCAACAATCTCTGTCCGATTGGAAAATATCTTCGCTACAGGGTATCAGGTGGAAGCTTTTTGTTGCAATGTTCTTATAGGTAGTAGTTGAAATAAAGCTTATCGCGCGCGCTATGAAATGCAAAAACTGCTTTGTATGTTGACCGAAAAGAAAGAAGCGCGGATATTTGCAGCCATACGCGCTTATTCATTTACACCTAAAGTGATTGGCGAACGCGCCAATGGTTTAGTAGGGTGGGTGTGGAAGGACAACACCCTGATAATAAATACTTTTCTGTTACCTAGTTTTCAGTGCGAAGCTGCAAATATAGTCAAAACAATTACATCGGCGCTCCACTGCTGGGGTTTATCCATTTACAACTACGCGATGAAATATCACTTATTTTTTTTTTTTTTGGCGATTTAATTGATAAAAAAAGGTTTTCGCCTCGCTGGAAAAAAAAATTACATCGTTCATTTACCTCTGATGGCATTTCCCAAAACGCTGAAACTGGCTCCTGCCCATATGGATATTAATGCAAAAAATATTGTTCGGACATCAAAACAGGGCAGTAATGCTATTGGATTGGAGGGAATATGCAGCCCAATACAGATACTATCGCTTTTTCTTTAGAAACCTATGTTTCAATAATGGTCTGACACTGACATTCGCGACGATTTTTCTTAACGCAAATATTGTGATATCACGGTGCTATCGTGACAAACAGCAATTGGCCGAAAAAGCTGTCAATCATGGGCGGCACCTCGGGTTAAAATATATGACATTAAGTGGTATGAAGTTCAGTGGAAATGAAAGCCAGTCATCTGACTTTTTGTTACCTCACAGTCTTACGGACAAATTTTGGTTTATTAGGTTGATGCTGAAAAGCTATCAGAAAACACAGTGGATCGAATGAGATAATTTGTTAATAGTGAGGCATGTTAGGGCCTATAATGCTAATGTTCAGGCGTATGAATTGGACAATGAAGAGAGCGAAAATATTAGCAAACCCATCCGTTGGCGGCTTAATATTATTTACCCGGAACCTTTATGATGCAGCGCAAATTACGAGAGCTTGTCGCCAAATCGTGGACGCATCAAGACAACCGTTATGTGCCGTGAACCGCAAGAAGGGGTCGAGTACAGCGTTTTCGTGATGGTTACCGCTTGCCTTCTGCTCAGGCATTTGCCGCGCTCAATAGTGAAATGGATGGCGCAAGCTTGACTGAAGAGCGGGCTGGTTAATGGCAATCAGAGATGATAGCCATGGATATTGATATTAGGTTTCGCACCGTTATGACATTGGCCATCAAAGTATTGCGGATAGGGCGAACGCTCATTCTCACGAAGATCCTGGTGAAATTGCCATGGTTATGGCGGAGCGTTTTATAAAGGGCATGCGCAGTGCGGGAATGAAAAACAACAGGAAAAACACTTCAGGTCATTGGGCGCTGTGAAAAGCTGAATACACAAAGAAACACCACGCGATGACCGCACTTAGAGAAGATCCGTGGTAAAAGATATGTTGATATTTAAGATTTTATTTCAACGAGAGGCTACTCCCGATGCGTTATGCCTGCCCATGTATTTATTATATCAAGCTGATGACCCCCGTCCGGCGAGTGGATCGCCATTTGGGTAAAAACAGTTATGAGGAGGAACAACTTGGGTTTAAGGGGGTTATCTTCTATGATGTGATTTTATCGATGGAGGTGCGGGCGGTTATGGGAAAGTTATCCGAGGGAGCACAGGCTGAATTGATCCTATGATGGGTTTGTTTGTGACATGATTTTCGTCGTAATAATCTGTGAAGGTGCTGTCAGTATTTTAGATAAATGTACCAAAACAACATGATAGCCACGCTTCTAGCTCTACATATGGTCGAGACAATATAGCTTACAGAATTACAAGCCGTTGGCGTTGGAAGAAAGTCATCTTTCAACTGGTTGATTGCATTCCGTTGGCAAGACAATCGCTAATATGTCAAGATATCTAAAGGGCCAGTATTTTAAATTTCCTGGCCTTTTTTGTATCAATACACAATCAAAAGCCCATAATTAATGCATAATAAAATAATAAAATTCATTGCCCACAGTAAAAGTTTACCCGAATTCATTAATAATTGCACAGTTTAATCTCAATGTTATTTGAAATTGCTTTAGATAAAATGAATCAATACTTATTTCACTATTAAAAAAAAATACATTAGATGATTTTTGTTATTGAAATAAAATATTCAATTATATTTATGGTTAATTGTATTTTGAGTTTATTTAAAATAAATAACTGGAAATTTGGATTTGGTCGTTTTTTGCATTTGGTTGGATTATTAATATGATTATGAGACTTTTTAATCATGAAATCGATTATCTTCAAAGTTAAGATAATTTTAAATTATGAAACATAATATTAGTTAAAGGGGGAGGGAATCACTAATCATGCTATCATTTACTCAAATGTTACTTATTGAAATTTGAACCTAGGGAATACATCTTTCTGCTATGAGGAATTAAATAAAACTTCATAGATTGGTTATACACGCTATCAGCATATTCATTTATATGTGAAATTTTATTAGGTTAATATTTATTCAAATTCTTTATCTGTATCAAGCTGATTACCAAATATCCATTTAAATCTGTGGTTTTAACCATATAAAATATTTACTTATTATCCTAGCCAATGAAAGATTTCACACATTAAGAATCCTTAAGATAAACGGATCAATATCACTATTAGTGGGTAAGTTTAATGCAACGATGTAACGTGTTTTGACAGCGATCGTTTTAAATTGACATAAAATTACGATAGCATTCGTAATTATTAACGATTTATACAATTTATGAGGATAATTTCAATTAAAAAAAACAGGGCAATTAGAAGGGGTACTTTTAAGTTAATATCAAATTTTTAGATGATTATTTCTCAGGGCAATCTTTGTGTCATAAAAAATAGATAAGTAATAATGTGGTAATTATTTTTTAATGGGTAAGTGTAGCGTCATTGCTTTGAAATTTTAAGTTAAATAAATTCGCAATGTGAGTAGTGTGGTCATTATCGATTAATAATAATTATGTAATCCCTTAATGGATAGGGCCTCTATTCATAGAAATAAAAAAGTAAACACCCATGTCCGACGAATACTGTATTAAATTTTTTTTTAAAAATGACTTATGTGTTTTAAATGGATGTCTCTGTTTGTCTTTAATGAAATTAATTTATTAAGCTAAAAATACAAACTGTTTTTTGGTTTGTTTCATGTGAAACTGGTACAGCATAAAATTAATTCAAATAATCTTAACTAGGTGGGTTAATTCCAATGAAAGTTAAAAATATGCGTTATTAATGCTTTCGCCTTGCTATCTAGCTGTAAGCATGTCAAATGCCAGTAACTGGGAAGATTCTATCAAGGAAAATTCATTCATTGCGGTATTCGGAGGCGAGAGCTGTCAACCCGTAACATGTGGAAATACTTAAAAACAGAAACCTTTTTGATAAAGACGAACCCTGTGTATATAGAAAACAAGTCGCGAAAAAAAAAAAAAAAAAAAAAAAAAAAAAAAACAAAAAAACAAAAAACTGGCTTGGGGCAAAACTTTCAAGCGTATTTCAATCAGGTTATTTTCGTCTGACATCATTGGTTTTGAACGCTTCCTATTATGGTGTTAGCAAGTTAGGCGCAAGTAACAGACTTGCCTCCGGCAATTTTATATAATGATGATGGCCATGCGAAAGGGTACAACAAAATTGGTCAACGTTTATGCAAAAGTGAACTAGACCTTGAGCCCGTGAAATATTAATGCACAGCAGGTTGGTTTTACACTGAAAAAATACGGGTATTTTCGACGAATTCCACAGCGTTTTATCATTGAACAGCTATAGCGGTTACTACACGAATACTGCGATCAGTGAGTTGGAGTTTGGATTTATTATATCTCGATAAAAAAGTTATGCGTCGTGATAGCCCAATATTGATGCCATGTATTTTACTGATTGTCTAACGGCGTTACGACACAATGTTAATCATGCATCACGGGTGGAATTACCTACCATACTAAACCATTGAAGTTTACTATTTCTATGGTCAAGCCGATTGAATTTTATTCCGTCAGCACGGTTTTAGAAGCGAAATATAAACTACCTTCAGTAGTCACTTAGGTACGCAGATCTATAACCATGAATATGGTAATTACGGTAAGCGTACTGAGACCGATAAACAAAAAAGGTAAGCGTAATTTGACAAGCGTGCTTGGCACTATGCATGACCGGCAGAATGGTGCGGTATCCTGAATCGCCTTGGACGCTAAGCACAGCTTACTACACCCAGCGGCGAAAAAAGCGAACGGTGTCGACATTTGCGCCGTAACCCATTGGTACACGCTGATCCGTTTTAACTCTCCACTTATGCAGATTCGACTACTACGTGATGGCGAAACCATGATTGCAATGGCGGCTGAATATCGTATCAGCAAAGAACTGTCTGTTGGTGCCCGTACCAACTATTCAGAAATGTAATAGAAGGTGAAAGATTAAAGCAATGCCAATTTTGTCTGTTTAGGCTATTGGGGGGGGGAACCAACTGAGAATCTATCCGTGGTCATTCAGGGTGTTTGGGTTTGGCACCCCAGCAAGAAACCGCTTTCACAACGCCAAAATTATATGATGGGCACTCACTGTCGTGGCAAATTCGGTTATCTGGATCATGACAACGATTAACCGTTTTAAAATGTAGTCGATAATTAAAAATATTAAAAAAGGTAGGATATGAAACATAAAAGTGGATACTCACCTGCTTATCTCCTGGTGCCTCTTGGGCGGGTTGTGCTCGCCAAAATACAGAACTGTAAAAGTACAAGTCATAGGTATTAATGATTTCCATGGTGCTTTACATCTCCGGGTGATGGTAAATTAAGGTCGATTGAGTCATTGCAACACTGGTTAATCAATTAAGAGCACAAAACGATAAAACTATCGTGGTTGGCGCTGGTGACTTAGTAGGGGCTAGCCCATACTGTGTCCATCAATGTTCTATGACGAAACCCATTGAATCGCTAAGCGCGATTGGTATGGAAACCACGCAGTTGGTAACCATGAAGTTTGACAAGGTAAATACTAGCTGCTGAGAAAACAAAACGGTGGCTGTCACCCAACCGCAGGTTGCGTGTGTACAGATTCCTTTGTCGGGTGCTTATTAACTACTTAGTCAGCAACGTTTTATTGTTAAAAAACTGGGAACTCTGTTCCCATCTTACTTTATTAAAAGAGTTTGATGCATTCCAATGGCATTATTGGTTTAACGGGGTTTAGAAATACACGATGCTATCGTAACGCCAAGTGGAACGGCAGGATTAGATTCAAAATGAAGTTGAAAACTATCAATAACCAAGTTAAGTTATTCAAAGCACAGGGTATTAATAGTATCGGTGTTTTGATCCATTAAGGGCGCAAACCCACCCCCCAACAAGTTGCACTAGTTAAAGATCTTAACCGTTGTGATACTATCAAAGGCCCAATTGTTGATATCGTAAACAGTAGAACTAATGTTAGACCTTTGGGTTAGTGGGCCATACGCACCAAGCATATAATTGTAAATCAATGGAATGACAGTACAAGTAATTCTGCCTCATCTAATGGGACGTTATTGTCTCAATAAATATTGAGATGATAGAAATAGAAAGATATTGTTAGCATCAATGCCAAAAATATCCGTGAAACCAGCCGTTATGAGAAAAACCCTGGTTAAACCACCTTCGTACAAAAATACGCAAAAATGCCTTACCTATTTCAAGCAAAGGATGGGGTCTTGACGGCTAATGTGATAAAAAAATATTACAGCAGGGATTCTACCTTAGGTAAGATATTGCAGATGGTCAATTATATGCAGCCTCCAGTAAAGAAGCAGGCGGTGCACAAATTGCATTTATGAACGTGGCGGTTATTCGCGTACATGAAGCAGGGGAAATTGACTTATGTGACATTTTCACGGTGCAACCGTTCCTCTAATGTGGTTGTCACACAGTCACTGACAGGGCTCAAATCAAGCAAGCACTTGAGCAACCAATGGGATCGTGGCTCGTCCGCAAGTGATGCCTGCTTCTAAAGGTTTTACTCCGAGTGGGTGAAGCCAGCCAGTGGGGTGACAAAAAGTTATTCAAAAATCATGAAATTAAACGGTAAGCCCTTAGACATGAATAAAGCTATCGTGTTGCTGACAAATGAATCTTAGCAACTGGTGTAGCCGTTTCTCTGCCTGCTTTTTAATCAAGGTAAAGACCCACGTGTTTAGCCTTCCAGACAACGAAGCATTTTAAATTAATTGCAATACTTAAAGATAACTCGCCAGTTTAAGTTCCAAAACTGAGTGCGTCGTTTATCAAGAAATGAAAATACTAAAATTAATATTTCATGAAAAAATAGTGAGGGTATTTGTTTATCACCTTGGAGTTTTTTTGTGCCTTTATTTATAGGTGTTTTTAAAATGAGAAGAGGGTATTGATTTATGCGCAACAAATAAAAAATGATATAATAATTATTCTCATTATCACCATCTATCTGTGGAATTAAACAATTGATGATATAAATACCAAAAAGCTGACTCGATTCATTTGGTGGAAAAAATGATTTCTAATGTGATCGTGTCATAAAATCAACTAAATTGATGTGAATCAATTTTGGTATTACCCATGCCACACTCATGATATATCTAAGTTGGTATGGAAGGGCTGTGCTTAATTATTTTATATACGGCTTTTTCTAGATGAAAGCCTTAAATAACTTAATATATTTTGTTTCGAGGGATTTATGACCTTAATCCTCAACCCAAAATCAGCGTTTGTAGGCGGCGGTGCTGTGGATTAGAACGGCAACACGTTCGGCTAGGCCGTAAGTTGGGCCGAAGAAACGTGCAACAAATTACTTGGTTGACCGCAAAAACCCTCTCATTTATGAAACCAGGCTATTGCATGAAGTTGCGACAGGTTCTTTTAGTGATGGCTCGATGCGATAAGCTATCTGGCTCATGCTCGCCATAATGGCGTTCATTTTCCAACTGGTTCACAACGAAATATTGAACCGTGAAAATAAACAGTCCGTTCTCGTTGAATGTATGATAAGCATGGTGAATTATTATTCCTTTGCGTGAGCTTGAGTAATATTTTACGTCATGGCATTAGCATTACTTCAAGATTTTGGTACACCGGGTGGTTAAAGAACATTGTATTTCCTAGAAACCCACAACCAAGCGACCGTTTTTCACGACAATGAAATGTAAATCTATTTTTACGTTATTCATTACGCGATACGCAAGAGAGAGCGTTTATATGCCATTGTTGGGGGGGGAGCTACGGGGGTTGAGTTATCTGCTGAACTCATAATGCGTTGAGCACTTAACCATTTATGGGTTTTAAAGGGTTAGACCAGAATGCACTGAATGGTCACATTATTGAAGCAGTCGAGCTATCCCTACCCGCTTTACGTCCCCTCCGCGAAATTTCAAGTGCGCACAAACCAAGAACTTAATAAGCTAGGTGGAAATGATTGACGAAACTATGGTAACCAGTGCTGATGCAGATGGTTTTGAATACAAAGAAGATAGTAAAATTCAATGGCAGACCTAATGTTTGGGCAGTCGGGGATTAAAGCACCTGTTTCATGAAAGATCTGCGCTGATTAAGAAACAAACCGTATTATTAACCTGGGTAGTAAACCCGACATTGCAACGTCTCGTGATGATATTGATTTTTTGCTATTGGCGATTGCCACTTTGTTCTAGCCAGATGGGGCTTTGTTCCTCCAGAGCAAGTCAGCCCACCAAATGGCCAGCCTTTGTTATGACAATATTGTTGCTTTAATGAAGGCAAACTAAAAGAGTTGTATATAAATACCATGGCTCATTAGTTTTCACTATCTCGATTTGTACAGCTTTTGGTAGCTTAATGGGGAATTTAATGCGTGGGGGATGATTGAAAGGCGAATTGCGCGTTTTGTATACATTTCTTTATACGTATGCCAAATTGCCTTACATGGTTACATTAAGACGGGCTAATGATCTTGTTGCAGTGATTAACAGATTATTCGACCAAAGTTAAAACTGCATTAATCTCGAGTAGTTAACTGGTTTAATTTGGTTTGATGATCGCCATGCACTGGTATTTATATAACAGATGGCATGTTTTTTGGTATTTTATAATGATAAATAGGTATGCTAATAAAGTATATTAACTGAATCTGTCATGTTTCTTTATGTTAAATATTACTTGAAAAACTTTTAGAAATCAATTTAAGAGATTGCATATCGATTATATTGCCACTATTACTTATATATTCTATTTAATGAATTAAAAACTACAACATAATATATTTGAGTCAATATTTTAGCTACCTTAAGTTTAAAATAATTTAAGTATAAAGTATTTATAATAACGAAAATTATCATGGTGAAATCACTCACCATTATCTTAATTGATTATTAATTATAAATAACGCATTCAATGAGGTGATATGTGAAGTTGCATAAATGGTGACACGTATGGTTTCTAATACAGTTTATAAATAAATACTTGTTTTGAGTGATACTTAGAAGATAATTCCAAAAACCAATACAAATATACGTATTATCGAATTATTTTAGATTGTGGTTACAATAGATGGCGGCATATTTTAATAAGGGGTTTATACCATGAAGCTAAAATTTAAGTTGTTATTACAACTGTATGGCAATTCTTATTGTATTGCCTCGTGACTTTATTCAACCAAGAAGCTGAAACGAATTGGCGACAGTGTTATCTGTCGAGCCGATCAAAGCTAATCGCCTTGTTGAGACCAAAAGGTACCGTAACAGGAGTCTTAGGCACGTTTAACAACAATCCCTTTCTCGTTTCATCCTGCACAAAGCGAATGACAAAAATGATTTATGATTGGAAGCATTAAAGGGACAAAGGCTTTCCATCTCTTTGATATGAAAAATCACAACCTGTGTTAACACACAAAAAATGGAATTAGTTATGTTGGCGGGTATGACGTCGTTTACCAAATTGATTAAAAGCATTGGGAAAGTTAGTAGAAACATCTATGAACCATCAAGTTTATTCTTTGGATGACAACGGGGACTAGTGGACATCATCTACTCAGTGTGTGTGAAACCATGCGCAGTGAATAAAAGAATATACCATTTTATTGTTTGCAACAAAAGGAATGTCATCACCAGAACTCAATCAACAATCTTAGGAACTGCAACGACAAAATACATTTGGCTTTCTGGAAATAATAATTATATAAAATTTATAGAGATAAAAGGCTACACGAAAAGAAGCCTTTATCATTTTATAGCTTTAACTAGATAATTTGGTGTTCTTCCAATCCGATAAAGTAACTGCCTTAATGAAATCAGTCGAGAGGCTCGTTCTGTTTTAAATCGTGGAACAAATTTTAGGTCGAACAGGGCCATCTAACCGATAAGGTTTGTGGCCGGTTTTGTAATTAGCTGTGTAAGAAAGAAACTTGGATCGACTTTATTTTATCATCCAAATTCAATAAACCCACCTTTTCATGGGTCAATACGTTTATACCAAGGGATTGCGCTTGTAATCGCAATAGCGGACGTAGCTAACAGGAATTACATGCGTCAGGTAAGTGCCAAAGCCGGTCATTAGCTCTGTACGCAATTCGTCCGCTCCTGCTATTTTAGCACGGCTATTCGTTATATAGAAAAGATAAGCGAATGTTCACATCGTGAATATAGTCGTCTGCAGCAGAACAGGCACAATGCGTTTAATTTCACTGCGTTTGTTGGCTAGTTAAATCTTACAATGAAGGCTCGCGGCCCATCTTTTAGCGATCACAGAACTTTCTAGCAGTTTCAATAAGAGGGTATAAACCAATCGTGGTCATTTTGGCCACTTTGATCTTCACCAAGTAATTCACCTGCACCGCGACTTTCTGAAATCGTGAGTTGCTAGTAGAGCAAAAACCGCCACCTAAATCCTCAGTGAAGAGAGAAAGGGCTTCAAGGCGTTTTATTGAGCATCAGTGTCATCGCTTTGGATGTGGTGTGAGCAAGTATGCATAAGCTGGTGTGGTTGAGAAGAGAACGTCCTTTACTCGGCCACGCAGTTGATGGAGTTGAGCTAACCCGAAATGGTCAGCACGCTCAATAATAATAGTATTCGCTGTTGGTTAATCAATACCCGTTCAATAATTGTAGTGCATATCATACATTAAAAACGTGATGTGGAATCCGTCATACGCGCTCTTATTCACGTTCAGCATTTGACCATGGCCAACAACAAAGCGATGGCCTTCAGGAACTAACTACTAAGCGTTTTTGCCTTTGCTTTTCAATGTTTTCAAACATCATTGTTAAAGTAATACACTTGGCCCGCCACGTAAAGTTTCTCTAAACATTGCTTCACGGAACAAAACTAAGTCATCATATTGGGCGAAACAAAGGTTTTCACGGCCAAACGGCAGAGCTGGTGGTGGCGATAATCGATAAATCACGCATGCACTCCTGGCCATGTTAGAGTACGAGGGATCGGTGTGGGCTGTCAGTGTTAGGATATCAACGCTGCACGCGATAGCTTTATAGTTCTTTATGGCGGACACCAAGCGGTGCTCTTCATCGACGACGAGTAAGCCTAGATCTTTCCCATAATAAAAATGTCACTTGCAGACTTATGGGTACCAATTAGAATATCCACTTTACCTTCAGCAGTTGTGCAATAATTTGTGTGCTCTTTCGCCTGTTTTAAAGCGTGTAACATTTCGATGCGGACAGGCCAGTTAGAACAAACTATCTTTAAAATTTTAAAAGTATCGTAATGGCTGTTGGGCCAAGTAGGTCGGGGCACTAAAACGGCACAACTTTGCTTGTTATTATTAATAGCCACGAATGCGGCTCGCATTGCTACTTCGGTTTTAGCCAAGCCTAACATCGCCACAAACCAATCGGTCCATACTAAGGTTGGGCACAGAATCGCTGGAACGGCATTGATTCGACTTCTTGGTCAGGTGTCGTTTTCGAAAGGACGCCTTGGCAAATTCTTGGTATTGTTGTTTATCATGCTTGAAAACAAAGCCCGCTTTTGCTGGCACGTTGTGCATAGATATCAGAGTTAGCCGCAACATCGCGCCTTTTTCTGCGGCTTTTTGACGGGCTCGCCCCCACTTATCACACTAATTTATGCAATGGGGCGTTTCAATCAGCGCCACCCGCATAACGGCTAATTAAATGGAGTGAAGAAACTGGAACATACAGTTTATCCATTGCCTGCATAGGTTAAATTAATCTTCACTTTATACCACCTCGCTTCCAGTAATCAAACCTTGGTACGACCTCACACAGCAGTGTTCATATGAACAACGGGGTTGCCCAGGGCGCAATTCATAATCTGCGAATGAGGGTATCTGTATTAATGTGCGGCGATTTATCCTGTTCGGGCGGCGAACAATTCGCTCCCCAAGTAATCACTTTCGGAAATTAATGCCCCTATGGATACGGGATTGATCAAGCCATGCGCAGCGGCCCCAATCGTGATGGCAATCGGCTGTCCAGTATGGGTGAGTATAGCTTTGAAAATATCAGGCCGAATTTTTGAAACGTGCTAAGACTCGTAACAGTTTCACCACGACCGGCCTTCACTTTCAAGAAAGACGATAGTTCCATCAAACTGTTCAGTAAACTGCCCCGCACTTTTCAGGGCGTGTTTTACTATTGCCCCTTGTGCTATATCCGGTAATGGCAGGTAATCTAAATGGTATTTGCCGCTTTTTTGGGCGAGACTCGGGTGATAATTGAATACGAGGCCATTTTTTTAACGATTATTCAGTTTGGTTCAACAGTTAGCCATAGCTCTGAATGTGGGAGCAATGGGCGGCATTGGTCGACACCACGGCTTTCATACCGCTGCCTGAGTATCACCTGAAAGCGTTCAGCCGCTTCTTGTAAGCTCTGCGAACAATTAAACCTTGATGGTGGTAAATACTCAAATAACGAT
>JAGSMZ010000013.1:0-95000 GCA_029286645.1 Papilio protenor | reverse complement strand
AAAAAAAAAAAAAAAAAAAAAAAAAAAAAAAAAAAAAAAAAAAAAAAAAAAAAAAAAAAAAAAAAAAAAAAAAAAAAAAAAAAAAAAAATAAAAAATAAACGAAATGAGGGCTGAACTCTGTAAGTGTTGCAATGCAGAACAGATAGGGCCTTTTGTCAACTATGTTCGTCTTGGTTGTTTCACTACCCATGGGGGTAATAAACGCTGATATTCTACAAATGCCTTTGCGTCCTTCGCACGTCAGTAACAGCAGTTGGTAATTGAGAAGAAATTTTACACCATGTGTTAATTCTAAATTTGATAAGCAGGCTAATGTTGCTAGGGTATGGTTAAATTTTTATAACTTTCACAAAAATGAGAAACTAATACTTCCACAATAATACTTTCACAGGGTAAGCAGAATTTTCTTGCCATTTTGTTTATACTACAATTTATTTCTTTATATAGATAAGCGAGTGAAGTCGGGAGACATATTGATAACGCACTCCACCGACATCGGCTGGTCGCCGTACTTCCCGCTGCTGAGCGGATCGTCACTGAATTAGGCGGTCTTATATCCCATGGTAAAACTTTCACATATATCTGTTTGTAACTAGCTGTTGCTCGCGACTTTGCCTGCGTGAATTTAGAAAATAAAAAAAAATATAACCTATGTTACTTAATGATACCGTAGTTTTTCAATGGCGAAAGAATTTTTTAAATCGGCCCAATAGTTTTTATATTAGTATAGATAACTAGCTTTCGCCCGTGACTGCGTCCGCGTTGTATTAAAAAAAACAAAAGTGAGTAGCCTATGTGTTCTTCCAGACTATCCTCTACTTGTATACAAAATTTCATCAAAATCCGTTCAGCCGTTTAGGTTACAAACTCTAACAAACATCCATCCATCCATCTAACTTTCGCATTTATAGTATTAGTGAGATGTAAACTTATATGTACCATATTGTGTTACTTTTAGGCGCGGTGATAGCTCGTGAGTACGGTCTGGCCGTTTGCATCGTGGGCGCTGCAGACGCCACGCGCGCCTTCGCACCGGCGACACCGTGCGCCTCCGCGCCGGCGCCGGCTCCCTGCAGAGAGTGCGGCTACACACTGACAGTGTGCCGCGTGAATGTCTAGACTGGGCTTGTTAGTTGGAATAAACGCTTTTTTTTTCTTTTTTTTTTTTTTTTTTTTTTGAATTACATTTTTTTATTAAAAGAACCAGCTTTCGCCCGCGACTCCGTCCGCGTTGTATTAAAAAAAAAACAAAAGTGAGTAGCCTATGTGTTCTTCCACACTATCCTCTACATCTATGCAAAATTTAATTGAAATCCGTTCAGCCGTTTAGGCTACAAACTCTAACAAATCCATCCATCCATCTAACTTTCGCATTTATAGTATTAGTGAGATGTTAAAACTTATATGTACCATATTGTGTTACTTTTAGGCGCGGTGATAGCTCGTGAGTACGGTTCGCCGGAGCATCGTGGGCGCTGCAGACGCCACGCGCGCCTTCGCACCGGCGACACCGTGCGCCTCCGCGCCGGCGCCGGCTCCCTGCAGAGAGTTTGCGGCTACACACTGACAGTGTGCCGCGTGAATGTCTAGACTGGGCTTGTAGTTGAATAAACGCTTTTTTGAATTACATTTTTTTATTAAAAGAACCAGCTTTCGCCCGCGACTCCGTCCGCGTTGTATTAAAAAAAACAAAAGTGAGTAGCCTATATGTTCTTCCACACTATCCTCTACATCTATGCAAAATTTAATTGAAATCCGTTCAGCCGTTTAGGCTACAAACTCCAAACATCCATCCATCCATCCATCTAAACTTTCGCATTTATAATATTAGTATGAAGCATGATTTAAAATGAAACCCATTTAAAATGATCAAATTATTTATTCGAAAATAAAAAGGTCACAGCAATGTAACAATAAAAAATGTATAACATACAAAAACCGCAATAAACAAAACGTCGAAACAATAAAAATTCTATCAGTTTCTCGTAAAATTCTGAAAATCAACAAGAAATATTTGCAATCAATTGATAGTAAAAAATTAACACCATTAAAATTTTACTGAAACACTAATCGTACATGTATGACGCAATACCAAAATTAAAAAATACAATTCAATTCAAACAAAAAAAAATCCAACCTCAAAATATAGATTCGCACATGAATTAGACTACTCCAAAAATCCAAAAGCATATCTACAACAATTTTCCAACCGACAAACTTGTAAATAGCATTTATTCAAGTTGGAACATCCATGAGTAGCAGTTCATAACAATGAAAGGCGACAGGGCGACCGAACATGAGTACGTGGCAGCGGTAGCGCGGCGGCGAGACCGGCCCTAGCAGGTATGAGGCGCGGTACCGCACGCGGCCCACGTACACCGCGCCCACGCGCACCGCGCGCTCCGGCACCGCGCCCGCGCGCCACGCCAGCCACACCACGCCCGCGTTGCACAACACCTGCACACCAGATGCAAACAAACTTTAATTCGAAAAAATTGCTCAGCGATGAAGGGACTAAAACTACAAGGTAATAGCAGCAAAGAAGCAAGGTCGCCATGGTAACTTAATTTCTCACTCAATGCCAAGGCCTTGTCATTTGAGCATGTTTTGTACACATTTGCAAATGACAGTTTTACGGAATGTGAACAATAAAATAAACTTTTAATAACATTATGCGGATGTAGCATCACGGAAATAGCTAGTCCCTAATAAGACTATCATACACGGAGACTTTAAACAGTTGTTTAAGTTCAGATTTGTCATGCAAATAAAACTATCTTCTTACGCTCACGAAGTCACTACATTGAAAAGACACAACCATATTCTCACCTGATATTTAGTGTAGTGGTATGTCCGGCCTCCATAGTATAGAACGCAACAATGCATAGAAGGGCAAAGGGCCGCTGGCAGAATCTTACAACTGGAAAAAACACCATGATTATTTTCTATTTTGAAAACTTTGAAAACGGGGACAGAATTCTTCTGCTTAGTTTCTATGATGTTCTGGACAAATCTATAATTTGAATATGTTTTGGAGCTATTATGTACTACGTAAACATACTTATGCGTGGTGCGTGCAACCCATGTGTCCTCGCCGTCGCAGACGCCGGCGGAGACCGCGCCGCAGGGCACCGCGCCGCACGCACTGATCACCCACACCGGCCCCGGCTGCCGCCACCCCGGCACCCACTCTGCAATACACACAAAAAACCTATTAAGTCAACCACATAGATGGGATTATTCCCAACCGTCACCCCGCTATATCCCCACGTGGGGACAGATGACAATAAAAAGTTTCATCCGTCCCACCTTTTGCGACGAAGGGATAGTTGGAACTTATTTTACTTATTTTATTTGGTGGATATTGACGGACTGACACACAGAGAAAACATGAGAAAAATAACCTGATAGCTGTTTTTTAAATCTTGATTCCCAAGGGCTACATAAACGGTCATTGCATTGCTCCCACTCTTTCAAGTGTTCTTTAACTCTCTCTTTCAGTATTCGCCATCGTCTAGCAAAAATGATTACAAATTAAATTGGCATCCAAAAGTTACAAACTAGATATTTCTAATCCAATAACAGATGACAGATTTCATAAAGAATTTATATTGAAGTCTTAACTTACTCGGATGATGAATCCTTATATTGCCGAAGCATGTCCGTCTCTTTTATCTGTTAAACAAAACGTGCGTTAAGAAATTAAATTAAGAATAAAGTTAAATGTTAGAAAGTTAAAAGTTAGTTGTAAAGTTAATTGTTAAAGGTGGAGGAGACGCATAGGAAGGGAAAATGTCCACTTTATGTGCGTCTCCTCCTCCGTCAATTATGGGTAGGCAACGCGTCTGCAATTGCGGATGTTTATGGGCAGCGGTCGCTTTCCATTTCGGTGGATTCAGGTGGCCGCTTGCTCGGTTGCCACCTGATATTATAAAAAAAAAATCAAAACGTACAGCATCTGTCAACCAATGTGTCCATCTGTTAAACATTTCTATAAGATCCAACATTTCATTGTGAGTGTCGATAAAATTTCTAGTTTTGACCGTAGTTCTTGTCGGTGATACAATCTGCCGGTAAAAGTTATGAAACTCAAGTAAATCATAATTTGGTAAAAAAATAAACTCAAGAGTCATATAGGTAACATAAAATATATCATGATTATTAGATTAACCTTCTTATTTTTGTATTTTGAAGCAATACGTATAATTAGTTGTCGACTGAAAGATTTATATTGAGTCCATTGCAAAATCTCAGTTGTAGTTGTTCTTTGAAAATTTATCCAAGTTTTATCCAATTCTAAATCTATGTGGAAAAATGCAAAATGAATAAAAGCAAATTAATGTATACCATATGAAGGAAATATTTTAAGGTTTTCTTACCACTGTTTTCTTGAAAAGTCAATATTTTCTTGATACTGTTATGTATCCAAGTCTTCCAGGCTTGCACGTTCCACATAATGCTGACCATCATAGAGTGCCAGTCGGTCATTCGATCCGTCGTTACAATCGGCGTCCCTAAAGAAAACATTCCAAGACAAATTATGTGGGTAAAGTCAATATTCCTGTCTCTAAAATGTCAACAAAGAAGGAGAATTTGATTATCACTTACGAGAACTATAAATATTTCTAGTCTGGGTCGTCCATGAACTTTGCGGCTGGATCTTAGGTCTGCCCGTCACACTTGAATTTGCTTCTCGAGCCACTATCACAGTTGGTGTTGATCCAAACATATGCAGAGATCTAAAGTTTGGTAAGGTTTTCTTCTCAAACAGCAATGGCGCTTGAAAAGGTTGACTTTCAATATAATCAGATAATTGTACATCTTTGCAAGATGTATTATAAGTAGTAGAAACGGCATCGGTTTCCGCGGTAAATATTGTCAATTCTTCTGAGCATTCTGATGCGGACAGCTTCGTAGGGATATTATCGAAGGGTCCTCCGGGAGAGGGGTACAAGACATAGCCAGCGGTGATATTTGTCCCGCAGCCAGGTGAAGGTTTGGAGACGGGACAGGTTTGTGAGGACTTGGCATGTTTCAGCGGACATTGTCTGATGGATATCTCTACGCCGGAGCCGCAGATGCGCGGGCCGCAGGGGCCCAGCTGCATGGCGCGCCCGGGGCACACGTCTGATACATCCTGGATTGACACGTGACGGGATCTTCTAGAACAAACTCGACCGATCCTTCGTAAGCTTCCTTCACACCATAATTCACATTGAACGATGACATTCTTCATGCATTTGCAAACTTGGATGACTTCTGCAGCAATAAAAAAAATATTATAGTCAAGTCTTAATATTGTATCAAATGAGAAATGGAATAATAATGCACCTGGTTGCAAGAAGTATACGGCAAGATAATTCGTCACGTCATCAACTACATCTGTAAAACAAAATCAGATTAAATTTAAATAAAGAGCTTTATTTAGTAACTTCGCAATAACAATAAGTGCTCACCATCTATGAGATCTTTGTACTTATTCGTTGCAAAGCTTTTGTTTGCTAATATTTTTAGTTTAATTTGAATTTTTCTCGACACGACAGGATCTACATTTGTTACACTCAATTGATCAGCTGTCTTTGTTCGTAAGCTGTACAATATATAAAGATGTAAACTTACAAAAAGTTTAAGATGAAAATAACGAAAGTATTTATCAAAAAATTAATAGTTACGTACAGGTTAGCGCCGTCAAGATGCGTCTTACGCAATGTGCCATGACGCAAAAGAACAGCGTCTTTTTCTTTATCCATTTGTTCTACTAATATTTTCAAAGCTTCTGACTTTTCCTCTGCAAACATAAATAAAATTTATGAAATCGGTATCACATTGTGTTTTATTTTCCTTTGCGATTATTATATTAAACCTACCCTGAAGTTTGACATAAGATGTAAGAAGTCCAGCATTACGCTGGATGACATCTGAAATAAGAGTTCAAATTAGTGTTTATCTACGAAATAACTTATAAAAGACAGAGGCAAAATACTTACTGTTGAGATCTGTTTTATCATACCCCGAGGGGGTGACATCTTCCATCACCTTCTTTAGCTTGTTCTCTATAGAGGACTGTAGCGTCGCGTCATGCCTGTTTATTTCATCGTCGAACGTTGTCAGCTTACGCCAACTGATTTTTGAATATACAGGGTGTTGGAAAATTACTTCTTATATTAAGAAGTCTAAGAAACCTCAGGCCTATTCAAAGCATACTTACTATGCAACTGCCTCAGCATGAGTTTTATGTATTTTTCCTTCGACGAGTGGAGTGTCGCCAGCCACCTCCGCTTCCGTAAGTAGTGCGATGTACGCTTCGATTTCCTTGTCTAATATTTTAATGTGTTAATATTTAAGTAGTTTACAGTTATCTTTACGATTACCTTTTTCATTTCAACAAATTATAATTTACCTGGTATAGTAACATGTTCGGAAAGATATCCGGTTGTCGTCTGAACATAATCTGTAATGTAAAATATTTTCTAAAGGATTAAAATTCTTTAGAATGATTTATTTTTGATATAATTTCAATTAAAATTAATTATAACATTACATATACCTTTTATATACGGAGCCACTTTACGCGGTGTGCCTCGACCTTTTATCATTTCCCCTAATTTCTGTGACAATTGTTCTTGTATTATTTCACGCGGAGCGTTCGCTTCGATGTTCTTGTTTTTCTTTAACCTTACCATTTAGACAAATATGTTAGATTGCGTATGGAACTCTAAAATTAACACGATCAAATATGCACCTTTGAGCCGAGTAGAAATAAGATTCTGTGTCAGCGCTCACTTCTGCTAGAATCTCGTTACCGCGATTTTGCATCTCAGATATAACAGCCTCACGCGCCAGCACCTTGTAACCTTAATAAAATGATTTATTTTAAATTGTTTCAAATTTCCTTGCACGTTAGTATATTTTCAGTTCATTTTAATAAGTGACATATTTAAGTAATTACAATAGTTAAGTCATGATTTGAATTTCAGGAAAGTTAATATGCCAGAAAACAGAACACTTACTTTTGGACATAAACTTTTCGGAGAGATTCCTTGAAGATTCAATAATAACATCTGTGAAAAACAACTTAAATTTTTTAAAAAATATACAATTAATAATTATTTAAATTGGATTTTGTAATGTTGCTGTTAACCAAATTATGTACGTTACCAGTAGATAATGAAAAATCCCACAGTACTAGATAGACCCGAACCAGTGGCAGTTACCAAAAGGAAATATTTTCGCTAATGCAGAAAGAAAGGAAAGATAGTGTAGCGCCCCTTACTTGGGCCTTATAAAAGGGTTGAGGACGAGAAAGACTGTACATATATTCGTTTGCCTTTACTTCAAATTCTGAATGAAATGATAGAGCGAAGTATTATGACGCTAACATAAGGTTATCTCAAATAATAACTACTACAAATACGACCATATTAAAAGTATAGGCGGCGCCTATGTTACCTTGCATGGAATCTTTAAGTTGCGGCGGCGTGTCCGTGGCCACGAGCGCGCTGAGCTTCCTCTCAAACTTCTTCTGCAGCCGGCCCGTGTCCGACGACTCTTTCACAGATTTATCCGTAGTCAGCGGCAGCTCCGATATCCTGCAGAAACGGGACTTTCATACTTCACAGACAAAAGACACATTTTTGAATCCGAAAATTTACAAACTTATTTTTTCCGTTTTTCATCCTTATGTATGAAAAAACATAAGCGACAAAAATTATCAAGGCTATGAGGATGACCGTCTTCCACAGACAGGTTCTTTGTATAACAAAACTGTCATAGTTTCTAATGAGCTTTCATCATCATTTAACACTAGAAGTTAATACATTTGACTAATACAAAACTGAATCGATAAGTTGTGTTACCAGTCAGCTGCCATCGCGTGAGATAGTTCATTATGAGGTTGCTTGTAAAATATTTCACCGCCTCGCGCCTTCAGCTTCTGTTGCAGGATTTGTACAGCTTGTTCGTGGTCCATGTCGACATCTAAATTAGTTATGTATTATCGTGGTATTAAATTAATCTATACTAATATTATAAAGAGGAAAAATTTGTGTTTTTGTATGTATTGAAATAACTCAAACACTACTGGGCTGATTTTAAAAAAATCTTTTATCGTTAGAAAGGTAATTTATCTGTGAGTAACTTAGGGTATTTTTTTTAATTTCAAGCGGGCGTTGTCGCGAGCAACAGCTATTATTTTATAAAACTTGTGCAATTTCAAGACCATCTAACAGAATCTAACACCAAAAACGCTTGTCATACGATTTTAGCAAATGAATATGTTTTTTTGTTTAACTTACAAAACCAAACTAAACAAATGTTTAGTTTTTTTTTTAAATATGCTAATACTAACCTGTGGCTTTTGTTTCTTTTTCAGGTTTTTTCGGTTCTTCTTTTTTCTGGAAAGTTCGTATTTGTATCTGTTGCTGTTCAGTTGATCCTTGCGGTTGCGGTTGCGATTGCGATTGCGATTGCGGTTGCTGTAGCGATTGCGGTTGTTGTTGCGGTTGCAGTTGCTGTAGCGATTGCGGTTGTTGTTGCGGTGGCAGTTGCCCCTGCGATTGTATTGTCGGTGGCGATGGTAACCGCGGTTGCGACGGCAGCCGGGGTTGCGATGGCAACTTCGATTGTAAACTGTTACTTCTCCGGCGTTTATCTGCTTCACTTGGTCTTTACGAATTCAAAGATTAAATTATTGTAGCAAAGCAAATATAATCTAGATTACTGGGTACAAAAATATGTGAAAGAATTTTATGAATTCTTCAATGTTGTAGAAATTACATTTATTCCAGAACAAAAACTATCAAATCTTTGAAAAATAAAAAAAACATTTAAAAGGTATCTAAACAATTTAAAAGGTATCTAAACAATTCAAAATGGTATTCATTTGGGACTTCCAGAATAATAAACACCATAATGCGGTAAACTTCAACAATTTATAAATATGTAATCACATTTCCGCGGCTTCGTCGTGTGTCTTGTTAAATTTTCCAACTGACAAGAAAGGTTTCTGTGCTTCTCGATATCCTGCAGAAACGGGACTTTCATACTTCACAGACAAAAGACACATTTTTGAATCCGAAAATTTACAAACTTATTTTTTCCGTTTTTCATCCTTATGTATGAAAAAACATAAGCGACAAAAATTATCAAGGCTATGAGGATGACCGTCTTCCACAGACAGGTTCTTTGTATAACAAAACTGTCATAGTTTCTAATGAGCTTTCATCATCATTTAACACTAGAAGTTAATACATTTGACTAATACAAAACTGAATCGATAAGTTGTGTTACCAGTCAGCTGCCATCGCGTGAGATAGTTCATTATGAGGTTGCTTGTAAAATATTTCACCGCCTCGCGCCTTCAGCTTCTGTTGCAGGATTTGTACAGCTTGTTCGTGGTCCATGTCGACATCTAAATTAGTTATGTTAAAAAGTGTGATAAATACGTGGAACGTGTGGCATGGCTGCTTGGCTGACGCCCTTCAAAGGCAGTTCGTTAATACGATCGGTAACTTTTCTATGAATTTTCGGCGCAAAATTGGACGTGCTAAAATTCGGCGCTGTGTGGATCCTGTTAACATATTCAATTAATTAAAATAGAACAATTTAAAAGGTATCTAAACAATTCAAAATGGTATTCATTTGGGACTTCCAGAATAATAAACACCATAATGCGGTAAACTTCAACATCATCATCATCATCATCTCCTTATCCTACTCCCGTGGGGTCGGCGCAACAGGTTTTTGTCTTCCACATAACTCTATCATACGACATCTCAGTCATCACTCCCTTTTTGATCATGTCACCACCTTTTACACAATCCATCCATGCGGTAAACTTCAACAATTTATAAATATGTAATTACATTTCCGCGGCTTCGTCGTGTGTCTTGTTAAATTTTCCTACGGACAAGAAAGGTTTCTGTGCTTCTGTTCTCATATCATCGTGTATTATTCTTATAATTTCTCCTGCAAATTAAATATTTAAACGTAATCTAACAGAAGAAATTAACAGATTTACAAAATCACACAATTTAAAGAAATGTACACCTTAGCTATAAATGCGATAGAATTAACGAAATAATAGGAGAATCGTCGCATTATTCTTATAATGCTATTTTATTATACTTACCCCTTCCTTTTACAATATTCGTTAAGTTACTTGCCGCATCGGATACAGTATCTGTAATGGAAATAAAGTGCATCAAGAAAACTTGTCACTTGCAAAAGAGAGGAAAATTTTAGGCGTCTTGCCCCTTGTTTAGTATCTACTAAAAAAAGACAGTAACTAAACTAACCTTTTAATATACTTTGCAAACCCTTTTGAGTCACCACGCTGCCTATTTTTTGCTGCAAATCAGTCTTAAGTTGTAGATCCACAGGTTTTGCTGGTATTGCTGGAGCGTTTAAAAGTCTAGAGACAAAATCTTACGTTTAACTATTATCCCGTAGATAAAATGTTATCAAATCGGTTGTTCTGGGGTTTAAGCACTGGACTTGTAATCTTCAGGTCTTGGGTTCGCGTCCCGCCATGTACCAATGTGATTCTCGAATTTCATATGTACATAATTTACCCGTCAATCTGACGGTGAAGGAAATCATCGTGATGACTGCACATATCGGCGAAGAAATTCAAAGATGTGTGAAGTCAACCAACACGCACTTTGCCAGCGTAGTTGACTAACCTAGTCACCCCTTAGGGTAGGCTCCAAGCCCCTTAGTGGGGACATATAGTGAGCTGATGTTGATGAGATAAAACGTAAATATTAAGCAAGACTTACTCTTGTCCGCCTTCTTTGAATGTAATTTTGTAAGACTTTTCCTGTGCTAACACTTCGTCTTGTTTTCTACCCATTAAATCGGCTAAGAAACGCCTTTTATCTTGTTCATCTGTAAGTAAAGTTTAAATTAATTATATTTCTTACTACAGAAACATCTTTAATTTATTTCTAGTTGCTTTTTTTACCTTCAAGTGGTGCCGTTAAGTACTTTGAAGATTCCTCAATTATTGCTGTAAAAAAATATCGAATAAAACTCTTATAAATATAAAATTCAAAGCAAAAAATAAATAATCATGTCTTATGAGTAGAAAAAAAAGTAACCTTCCATCTGCTGTTTAGCTTTTTCCGGTGGTGGTTTATCTTCAACAAGTTTGGCGAGTTTACCTTTAACTTTTTCGTATGTTGCCTCATCTACTTTTTTAGTCGCTAGATTTGCGGCGTCTATTAACCTGTTTTTAAACTGAACTATAAATATTAACTTTGAAAATTCGAAATTGCATGAATGGGTGAAATTACACACAGTTAATGAAGAAATGCATAAACTTTCTTATCACAATAATCCTTCGGTCACGAATTGTGGTCGAATTTGGACCAATAAGTAATATTAAATTACCTAAAATTTGAAAACTTTTAAGTTACTAACCTCTGCCCTCCTGCTGCGTAAGATTCCTCGTATTGCCTCTTTTTAACGAGTTGTTCCTCACCCTTTTCCTTCATCGCAGTTGTCAAGTGTTCAAAGGCGATACCTAAAGAATATTTGAATACAATATACGAATAGAGTAAAGTTTAATAACTTATATGATTTATTTAGTTACCTTTCACAGTTCCAATTTTTGCAAGTTTATTTGCAGCCTCAGTAATGGGAGCTAAAATCAATAACAATTTCCAAATTATTATCGAATGTAACACTATAAGTAAGAAATATCATTGTGTATTTTTACCATCTAATTCTTTATTAAGTAACGGTGTTAATTTTGGCGGCAACGATGATTGTAATTCAGTGCGAATTTCTTTTTCCAATTCTTTATTTTGTATTGTGTCGTCTGGCACTGGAGTGGCTTGCAATCTAGTAAAGAAAAAATAAGCCGTTTCAGTCAAACTAAATATCAAATTGTATTTTCTATATTAGTTATAAAGGGTTACTCATGATGGTAAAAATGACCACAGACTATGTAATAAAAATATTGAAAGCTTGGATTATTCTATACTCACGACTTTGCTGCACCCGCGTGCGTCTCGCTGTAGCCTTTATACTCGTAAAGTGGTTTTGTTCCCATCGACTTTTCTACTGCTATCAAATAGTCCATTGGATACGTTTCACCCGCAGCGCCACCTAGTGTTCAAATAAATTATTAGAAAATATAAAAAAGTTTGTAAATCACCAGTATTTTGTACTTACTTTTCATAGCAATCGGTTGAGATAAAACATCAGCGACATTTCGTACGAGAACTTAAAAAAAAATTAATAACGTCAGCATAAAAAATATATAAAAAAATAAAAATATAATGAAATTCCAACCTTTCATTGGTACATGTAATTGTGCCGGAGTGACAGGTTTAACGTCAGTCGCCAGTTTTTCCTTAATTTCCACTGCTATATCTTTCACGGGCAAATATGGCACTAAACTTCGTGTATTTTCTGTCCTGTGAACGTCAATAGTAATGAAAGTTACGGATTTAACGAATTAAAATTACTAAGTTTGTACAACTTACTCTTCGGCTCCAGTTCCATACGCCATCGCATAGTCATCCCTTTTTGCGAGATCCTTTGTCGGCGTCTTTTTCATTGTTTCTACCAGTAACTTCAAAGCATGCTCTAAAAGTAGACGCGGTTATGACAGCTTAAAGAACAGTGCGATTTTAACAACGTTCATTAGTATTATTAGTAGAGCTTGTAACAAAAATGTTTATTATAATTTGGACATCAGAGTTTAAAAAAATACAATATGCAAATCGTTTAAGTATTTCATTTTCATTTCAAACGCGTAGCTAGGTACTAAATACGTTTTCTTATTTTGGTCATAAATCAATCAAATAAGAGAAAAAAAAAACAATCTTTACCTCTATCCCGTACATAACCGGATAAATAATTAGCGCACCTTTTTATAACCTCTGAAATATAAAACAAATTTATTTAATTTATATAAATATTTTAAGGTTAATCTTCTTTGACTTTTTTACACACCATTCATTTCTTGTTTTAAAACCTTGGGCGTTACTAAGTCGACGACTTTATGTAAAGCATCGTCAAATAAAGATCTCGTCTCTGGATCAGGTTGAATGCTGGACAAGCCCGGCGCTTCACTTAACCTAACATAACAATGATAGTAACATTACATATCATACATATCATTAGTTTATACTTAACCCTAAAAATACATATCTCTATACTTATAGGTTAGGTTAGAACTGAGTTGTCATTTTCAAACAAACTGCAACTATTCTAAAAAAAACTTTTTAAACCTTAAAAACTTAAAAAGGTCTTGTCTAGTTAATAGTAATATTGATAAATATAAAGAAATTCACACAAAACATTTTTTTTAATTAAAAAGCGTAACATTGTAAAATTTACTAACACATGAGCAACTCCGAAATTAGTATCTACGTCATGAAATTCAGGTATAAAAGGCTTTGCTCCGTTGAAAGTTAGTTCTTTTATCATAATATCGAAAGCTGGACCTCGTTCCACTAAAACATAATTAAAGATAAGAATTTTACTATTATTTACAAACAATTAAATCAAAGTTAAAACTTACATTTATCAATGGCAGCCTCAGACAAATACCTTGAGCAAAGATCAATAGTTTCTGTAATTAAAGAATATTATTAGTTATGTATTTAATATGAATATCAAATCTATACTAATATAATAATAAACACATTTTTTATGTAGGATCTTATCTATCACTGCATATTTTTGAATAATTCTTTTATAAAATACCCAATACTTACGTCACACTATAGGCTATATATATTCACGTTATTTGATTTAAGGGATGAATAATTTGGAAAAAAGTCATGTGTAAAATTCGGAATCTTACGGATGAAGCCGCACGGGAATACTAGTAATGTATAGATGTGTAGATATTACCATTCATGTCAGTTTGCATGTCGTGTGGTGTGACCTTTACAACCACTTTCCTCAGAGCCTCCTGTATTTTTTCTGTTAGAACCTGGTCGTCGTGGTCGCTTTCTAAGCTTCTCGCATTAGTTAACCTTTTAGATACCAAAAAATATGTTTAAGTATTGATAATTTACACGATTAATAAATATTAACTAAAATTACTAAACTCCTACTGAAATTATGTGACTAACTGGTTTTTATAGCTGGCTTATTAGTTGACTGGTTGTTATAAGAATCATATTTAGTATGATGCATATTTAAAAAATTGTAAACACATTACTCTGTCGCGGCTTCTTCGTATGTTTCTTTTATCCTGTCCTTTTCAAATAAAACTTGTTTCGGCTGTTTACGTAATGTACTTATCAACAGCTTAAAGCCTGGCCCTTTGTCCTCTGAAACCAAACGATTAATATTACAATAAAAAAAAAATCCAACCACGAAATAATGAATTATTCTTACTCACTGTTATTTTCAGCATTCTCAGCTAAGAACTTCGAGCATAAATTGACCATGGCTGAAAAAAAAAGTTTTTTATATATACTAGTATTATAAGGAAAGATTTGTATTTTTGTATGTATTGAAATAACTCAAAAACTACTGGGCCGATTAAAAAAAATTACAACATTAAAAAGCTACGTAATCGATGAATACCATAGGCTATATTTTTAATTTCACGTGGGCAAAGTCGCCAGCAACAGCTAGTATATTATAACGTGGTAAACGAGTGAACGGCCACCTGAATTCGCCGAAAAGGCGAAGCGACCGTTTCCCATAGACATCCGCAATTGCAGATGCTTGTGTAGGTACTTTTAAATTAGAGACAGTTATGAAATCGTCAAATACCTCTCATAGAAACCTCTAGATTCTTCGGTGTTAGAGGGTTTGCAACACCAGAAAGTGATTTCCTAATTTTTTTCAATACAACGCTGTTTATTTCCAAGACATCAAACGTGGGAGTCTCTTTAAGCCTTTAAGTAAACAAATATGTCCTTAGTAATTCATATAATCTATGACCTTCCACATATAAGAGGATAGTATAGGTATATTTTAGAACTGGTATTTTGTCAAAGAGAATGCATTTGCTAAGACTATTCTTGTATTTATAGTCTGTACTTACAAATTCGCCGCATCTGTATATGATTGTTTAAACTTGCCGTGATCTATTAAAGTCGCATCGCCTTCTTTATACATGGCATTGGTTAAAATTATAAAAACTTCAAGCATATCACCTGTAAAATATTACTCGATCGAATAAAGCCACAAATAAAGTGACACAATAAATTATTATAACTTACCAGTAAATTGCTTATAAGTTGGAGCTGCAAAAAAGTATTTAAGTAAATAAATTTAATTTAATTTAAATACGTATAAATGTATTCACTTACTCTGCTTCAAAGGTTGATCTTGACCCTGAAAATGAAATAAAAGCGTCAATAATTAATTTAAAAAACAAATAACAGTAAGGAAATACAATTTTCATCTGCAACTATCCTTCATTCTCCATTTAAATACGATTTAATATAATAATTGAAAAAGAACACGATTGAAAAATAAGGAAAATGAAGAATAATTTTCACTTTAAAATACTCAATAAACATTATTTACCTTTCAGTCGTGTTCAAAAGTTTCATATCCAAATGGAAAATAAAAAAACTATCAAATTGTAACTTTTTTTAATTGGTTTTGTTTTCAGCATTTCGTACATAAAATTTATAACATAAAAGCACCACCATATGAAGTTCTTAGTAATAATTATGCTTAAAATATGAATTAGTTTGAAATTGTCACGAAATGCTTTGTATATTTTTGTGATAGACACAATGATAATGTTGGATTTTTTGTCAGGACTCACGTGTTGCATCATTTCGAGAAAATCATCAGTGAAATTCGTGTCGCCGGCCGCGTCTGCCGCGATCACGTCTATAATAAAAACATTCACATGCATTCAAATATAATTTAAAAAAAAAAGCAGTCTGGCGCCAAAATGTACGCTCATTGTCGGATCGGATACCTCTAATTCCCGGGTTATTCCATTAAGCAACAATTTAGTTCATATTGTCAAAAATGTCTACAAATGCCAACAAGCTGAATCATAGCAAACAGACAAAACTACACTCGGCAGTGGACGAAGCATTTAAGTTAACTGAAAAACGTACGTACCATTATCCGATTTTATATTTCATAATATCTGGACTTTTATTTATAAGGAAGAAGATAGTGATTTTTATTTTTCAGCTGCAGATGTACTCGTTTGTGATGACGTCAGATCAGCTTTAGATTCAGACTTAACTTTGTCTTCAGTAACTTCGGGCTTTTCATCATCAGCGTAGCTCCTTTGCACTTCTTCTCGAACAAAAGAATACTTGCACTTACACTGATGTTTCAAATTTCATGACGAATTCAACTCTCATTTTACATGTATTTCGTGTACTACTAAACCATGAATTCTTGAGTGTTGCGAATTTATGACACTAACCTATCTACCAACTACTTACTATTAACTATGCTTCAGTACATTACTTTCACTTAGTGAATCAACATACCATCATCCTCGTCAAAGTCCATCATCAGCATGCGATCATCAGACTCCGTAAGGATTTCATCGATCCACACAGCAATCTGACGAGAATGTCATGTTAAAGATATATTTGTCAAGATATACATATTTATAAAATTATTTAATTGTTTGTTTCATGAATAGCTTGATATGACTTTGACAATCATTTTTCGGACGCTAAGAGAGAAAGAGAGAACGGATTATTCCCAACCGTCACCCCGTTCTGTCCCCACGTGAGAATAAAAAGTTTCATCCGTCCCACCTTTTAGTCCCACAATCAACAATAAGGTGACAGATGGAACCGTTATGAAATAAAATAAGTTCCAACCGTCCCCTCGTCGCAAAAGTTGGGACGGATGAAACTTTTTATTCTCATCTGTCTCCACGTGGGGACAGAACGGGGTGACGGTTGGGAATAATCCGAGAGAACATATAATATCTTTTGTCGAGCAGTCTGCTTCATTAAAGTTACCTTGTCAGACATCTCCATCATGAACTTTGCTTTTGGACTCGTACTGGTTCGCGATGGAGTCTTCATTCGCATAAAGCCGCAAATGTCGTTTAAGATCAAATTGGAAAGGCACAGCATTCTATTCGGGCAAATAAATTATTAGTATTTTAAGGGAAGTAACTGCCGTTTATTTGGTCTGTGGTCTCATATGTTTGTGCCCTGTATAAAGCTGATAAAAAAGAGGCCCCGTAGATTTTCGCTAAGGGTCCCAGTAGCGCTAAAGAAAACACTTTTTACGCAGTAGTCACTGCTTAAAGGTTTTAAGACTTTATAGAAATATAGAAAAACGTACCCATCGGCAAGAGCATAACGTCCAGGCCTCGCAAGACGTTGTTGAATCCCTCGCGCAAACGCAACGGTCGCGTTCCTCGCCCACAGGAATCTTTTATCATCGCAAATCGCCAACAAATCTCTTTTCCCTTGATGTCTTAGCTTCCTAAAGCAAAAGAAATTATAGGTGAAATAGTTTTGATTTTTAAAACAATACATACACATACAGAAGGGTACTGCATGTACTTGTTGCGTTTCCTCTTCGTTTTCCGTAAGTTGACAAAATACTCGTAAGCTTGTTCTGGCTTAAAAGGTTCATCAGCGTCCAACATGGCACGAATACGACCGATCTAAACAGAAAACGCATATAATCAGTACTTTATGTTTAAAGGTATTGTACACTACCTTTTTTACAAAGTAGTTGATTACGAACATATTTAAGCACAATAATAATTCAAGATGTCACCCTGGACTGTTTTGTGAACTGACATAAAAGTTTGAGTATTTCAAAGTAAATTTAAAGTATTAGCCACGAGTGAGTATAGAACATTACATATTACCTACAAGTACCCACATAAGTACACATTTTAAAAGAAATATACCGCGTCTGGTGTCAAAATATCAGCATGCTCTCTCCATAAATATATCATATGCCTCCGGCTGGGTTTAGACATGTGTTCCAGCCGATCAGTAAGCACCGCACCGTGGCGGCGCAGACAGCGGGCATGTGCCCTGTACTGACGCTTAGATAGCTTCACATCTGTAGCCTTTGGACCCCTTGGTAACAAGAAACAAAATATTACTGAGACAGACTTACTCTTACTTATTTATATTGAGATAAGATCTCTATGTTTTACAATATGTATGACGAGAATTTAGTAGTGGGACAGTTTATTGGGCACAACTGGCAAAAAGTACTCTATTATTTAAGTGACAGATTTTTTTTAAGTGTTACTCTTACCTTGGCTTAGCTGGTCTTGGTGGAGGCCGTGCCGGTCTTTGGGGCAAGAATTTGAACTTCCGCCGCAAGTCACGGCCCGCGACAATAGTTTCAGCGACGGAAGGGGGCGCTGTCGCCGTGGAGTACGGAGGGTATGGCGGATACTCCGACGCTATAAATTACGAACTTATTAATTACTTACTGTTTGACAGTAAAAGTGCTTTCTAACAGTAGTGCTAAGTCTATTTCTATGGTAGTCTGTTCTTATTTGAAGTAGGGGTTCTGACTAAAAACCATATTATGTAGCACAGGGCCGATTTTAGCATAACCGGCGCTCTGTGCAAGATTTCTAAGGCGCCTCGTAACTGCAATACAAAATTAGATGAAATAAAAGACGCCCTTGTCTGTTATGTATGCGCCTGGCGTACCTCTTTACGTCCGGCGCCCTGGGCGGTCGCCCCACATCGGTTTACCCTAAATACTGAAATTATGTAGTTTTCATCTTACCTGTAGTGGCAATAGGAATATCAGTTTCGGCGGCCTCCGACGGCGGTGCCGTTGATTCAGCCATTTTATTGATTATATGAATCCTAACAAATATGATTCTGAAAATCTGTAATACACATTGGTGGTGCTTGAAAAATATAGAACTGTCAGTTGTAAGTCAGTATAACAAGTTTTATTCTTCTGTACCAATACTATTCTAAGTTGGCCAGTGTTTTACGAAAAAGTATCTTGTTCTAAGTATAAAAATAGGAAATTGTTAGATAGTTTATTGTCTTTTTAACCTTAACACGTAATGCATTAAGCGAATAGGCTGTTTTAAACTATAAAAATCCAAATAAACCTATAAAATGATTAATCAAAATCTAACTTCCCAGCCCGAAAGTGAATTGCATTTGAAGTGAAAGTGAATTCCAAAACTACCCTAATTTAAATTTATATTATTTAAGTTTAAATTGTCTAGAATATGTCTAGAACTCCGTAATACAAGTAATATATTTATTAACAAAGTTACACATGTAATAGAGAATACGTGTATGAAATATTAATTGACAAGGAATAACTAATCATAGGTTAAGGCGAAACTCTAGAATTAAATACGAAATTTAATATTAGAGTGTAAGAAATTGATTTTATTATGCATAAAGTAATTTATTATGTACAGGTTCAGCGTAACCAAGATACTATTAAAGCGCGAAAATCGAACTGCCTAGTCTGTTATTGTTTATGGTCTCGAAAAATTGGCGGCAAAATTGTTGTCAGCTATGACGAATGTACGTCAAACAGATTGTTTTAAAATGAATTTCTTTTTGACCGACTTCCCAAAAGAAGGAGGTACTCAATTCGTCTGTATGTTTTTTTTATGTGTGTTTAATGAAATTGCTCTATCAGCAAAAGTTGTTACAGTTCTGTACTATCGCTCTATACCATTTTGGAAGTATTAGATATTTTAGACTGTACGGAATTTGTGGAGAATAACGAAGACGCTTAATTTATTATATTCAAAGATATCCCATCAAAAACATGAAATGTAAAAATGCCAAGGCTCGCAGTGTCTCTTTCCTTACAAAAATTTGTGAGATCTCGTATAAACTCAAGCTTTATTTTAGTTATAACTGGATAGACGAACCGAACCGAACCGAAGATCACTAACGAGCATCAAAATCTCAGTATCGCAGTCGTCAAATCAGTTTTGATTTTTCCTGTAGGTTTACCTACTACTCGCACAGCTACTTCATGAAGTGATCGTGTTAAATAGTTTAGCTCAAAATTGCGTGACGAAATTTGGTGTCTTTTTTGCTTTCTATGCTTACGTAGCCTAAACTATAAGACTTACACAAAAATTATGTATGGAAGAATTGTAGCCCTTTAAATTTGCTAAATAAAAGTCAGCGATAGCATATATCTATCTATTAAGGTTGTCGCACAATAACCACTTTTTTCATTAAAATTTCGATCAAAATCTATACCCCACTTTCAACGCTATTACTCGTGTTCGGTATGAATCCTTATCAAAATAAATGTGTCCATCATCAAGAGAATTTAATGTAGATTATAAATACCCGTGGAACTGTGTAATTCCGATAAATAGTTTAGGAGATATCATAAATAGCAAATTACGAGTCGCAGAAAAAAATACCAACTTGTAACAAAGTTTGCTTTCTTGGCTTACGTAGCCTAAACTATAAGACTTACACAAAAATTATGTATGGAAGAATTGTAGCCCTTTAAATTTGCTAAATAAAAGTCAGCGATAGCATATATCTATCTATTAAGGTTGTCGCACAATAACCGTTTGTTTCGAGAAAACCGTCAAATAAGTGCAATCGACTTTATTTAAAACGCTTTTATTCTTATTTGGTATGAATCCTTATCCAAATAAATATGTTTTCACGATAGAGTATTATATGTAGATCGTAATTGCCTTTTACAGTATGTAATTCTGTGCAAGATTCTAGAAGTTATCAAAATATTAAAACTCACGGGCAACAACGGCGCGCGGCCGCACCGAATTATGAGTGAATGATCGCAACGATGTATTAGTTGTTTACTTAATTTCTTAGATAATCGATTTAGATAACTCATTATTTGTTTGAAAGCTAGTGATTATCATACTGCGATGTCTAGATTCACTAAAAATCGAGAAATAAATAAACTTTTTAATAAAAAACAAAACCGACTTCCAAACAAAATACACTAAAAACAAAATCTTCTCAAAAAAACAGTACACTAAAAAGTAACGAAATAATTTCTTGAAAATAGTAAACCTCCCTTATTGTAGCTGTTATGTCTATATTGTACAATTATTATTACTTTGAAGTCGGTGTCAGTCATTACTAAAAACGTTACTATACTTTCAATTGTCAATTGTTATGGTAAAAATGTAGAAAACCTTACGTAGAAATATCACTGCATATACCTCGGCTGACACCGACATCAAAGTGATAATAATTGTACAATATAGACATAACAGCTACAATAAGGGAGGTTTACTATTTTCAAGAAATTATTTCGTTACTTTTTAGTGTACTGTTTTTTTGAGAAGATTTTGTTTTTAGTGTATTTTGTTTGGAAGTCGGTTTTGTTTTTTATTCTGGAAGATACTTGGTATTTGGGCTGGACGAGCATCTAGTAAATATTACAAATATTTTTCGGTAATATACCTGTTTATAACGTTGGTAATTTATAATGGTATTCTCACAGTAAACCTGTACCACACGCCCTCGAAAATTGATGTTTTAATAAAAGAAGTTCTCTTTTATTGACCGACTTCCCAAAAGGAGGTACTCAATTCGTCTGTATGTTTTTTTTATGTGTGTTTTAATGAAATTGCTCTATCAGCAAAAGTTTTTACAGGTCTTTACTATCGCTATACCATTTTGGAAATATTAGATATTTTAGACTGTACGGAATTTGTGGAGAATAACGAAGACGCTTAATTTATTATATTCAAAGATATCCCATCAAAAAATGAAATGTAAAAAATGCCAAGGCTCGCAGTGTCTCTTTCCTTACAAAAATTTGTGAGATCTCGTATAAACTCAAGCTGTTATTTTAGTTAATGACTGGATAGACTTCTGCAATAATTTTGTTGAAATATAATCAATTACCAAAATATTAGCTTTAAAGTGATTGTATAGCATTACTGTATCATCTTTATTGTTTTGATTAATGCACCGACTTGGCAATTCATCATCAATCAATCATCAAAATGTTGTATTACTCATTATGCCAATCAATACTAAGTTACTGTATTTCTTCCTGGGGTGGTACAAACAAGTCATATCTGCTTCCACTCGAGAGAGCCCAACGTGGTATACTCAAATGTAGTACAAACCGCCCCTACAGATATCCGACCAACCAGTCGACCAACAAGTCGACCAATCAGTCGACCAACAAGTCGACCAACAAGTCGACCAACAAGTCGACCAACCAGTCGACAAACCGTTTACACTGTTTTACACTGGTCCGTTATGTTCGTAAAGATAATATTAAATTAATTAATTAATTGCATGTGTAAAATAATATGTAATTCATTTATTTAATTGTAAATTATTAGGGGGAATAAATCTTTGAATAAATAATAAATCAAACACATTTTTTATATTTTAATAACTTTATTCAGAAATACACCAAATAACATATTATTTAATTGTTGATTAAACATAGATCTAAATGGGTGACCAGTTTTTTTTATCTGGAAAACCATTTTAGACGTATGGAAAGAATACAAAGATTAATTATGAAGTCTAGTTTCTCCTTATACACTACCGGCCGAATACTGAAACAAAACATCGCTTCGTAAGCGCCGCTTACAATCTCAGGCGTCAAAATGTTAATGTAATTTAATGTTTAAACATCGCCTTATCATTTAAAACGCTGTTACATATTTAAATGTCGTTTCTGTACTTCGCCGTATATCTTTATATGCCACAATTAATTTATCACAAGAAATATTGCCACACCGTCTGTATCAGTGGACAGCGTCCTTGAAATAAGATACATAGAGATTGTGTATAGTCAAACAGGGATTTTTAGCTCGGTGAAATGCGTTATTGGCTGGTTCTGTTAAAAACTATATAAAAACCTAAATGAAAATACTTCTTTTAATGAATAGTGGATCCCATCGTTATTTCGATATAATTGAAAATATAAACAAGATTAAAAATTTAAATAGCAAATAGCTAGATAGAGGGAATCCAGTATGCTTGGCAAATGACCGGTAAAATAGATAGAAAATGGCATAAAATACTTGACAGCTTACGAAATTTATTTTGTGACACTTTGACAGGGTGGCGTTAGTGAGCTGTCATAATTGAGTTTGACTTTTACCCACTCGGTAAAATAGCCTTGTCGGTCTATACATACTGAATGATTAATTATTATAACCATATTATCTCCATTGAAAGACCTGTATGGAAACATATATCCGAAGTTTCAAAAGGGATGTCTGTATATTGTTCATGTTTTGGTAGCTGAAATTCTCGAAAAATCCGTCAAACAAGCAATGTACCACTTTACCCTGCCTACCCGTATTTCCATGGGTCTTAATCGTTCCTCTTGTATGTAACAATCATTCTTTTTAATACATTTCTCGGCCATTTCCTGCATTACTCTTTATTATTCCAATACTTGTCTTCCCAAAAAGTTGTTCAGAAGACTTTTTTTACACTTTTCGTATGGCATTTTTGTTAGACCAGCTAACCAAGCTAAAATATATCAAATCCTTACATTTCCACAGTCCATCTACAGTACTAGGCAATACCTATATGCATACTTCCTTTTTTCAGCTGAATTCCTTAAAAACGAAAATAAAAAACAAAAATATCTCGAAACCGAGATATTGCAAGCCTTATCAGATCCACAGCCATATTACAGAACTTTGCTAATCCCAAATAAAAACTTATAATTTTTTTTAATAATTTGGGACATGGCATAGCATCCTGTTAGTTTAAAATAAATCATTAATTATTAATTATTCAGTATTCAGTATTCACTTTGTTAATTCCATATTTTTTCCGTTATTCATATGAATTGAAAATTGTATTAAATAGTTGAAACTTACATCTAATAATGGATAATATATTAAATATAGTGTGAACTTATCATATTTAAATGGTATTCAAATAATCATATTCACCATTCTACTGTCATCACCTGTTTAAGAAAATGCTATTGCTCTTTTTACAAAGAGAAGGAGCGAGATGGATATACTTGACAGGTTTTACGACAGTATACTGCTAGATTACCTCTTTACTCATAGTCGGAGTCATCTTGTTCATTTTCATCATTGTCAGACTCAGACCCGGTATCACACTCTAAACCATAAGTATAAAACTTATTCGCTCGACGTTCACTACCATTTGGTATCACCAGAATTTGGTAGTGAGTTTTAGCAATTTCTTTATCCTGATAAGCGATATAACAGACTCTATGAGACGGCTGCACCTTGCCAGGTATAATGTGGCCGTCATGTCTCGCTCTGCCTATGTAAAGCCTCTCGGGCACATCATCTTCTGAGTAGCCGCTAGGAACCGCATTCACTGGCACATGGTCACTGTAACTACTTATCCATATCAAATTGTAGCCGCATAATATCTGAAAGATAGGTAATAAAAATCACATAATAAGTTTAATTCTCATAAATCAAGTACATGTGATTTTTTTTTTTTCAAATAAAGCTTGTACAGTAGTAGAAATTCATGTTGTTCCAGTTACAGAATAATGCCTTTGTTCCTTTCAACAAGACTAACTACACGCCAACTTACAAATAACCAATTAGAAAACAGTTAGTTGCACAAACAATAGTATATTAAAAAAAAAACCGGAAACACTAACAAACCTTTTTTTCGTACAGACACATTTAAAAACTGCGTTCTATTGGATATTGCTTCTCGTAGTCGTCTAAATGTTCAAATGACTAGCTTTTAAAGTGGAACGCCGCCAGAATCCCTGATTGTATATTGCAAAGTTTGGATACCCAATCTTACTAATATTATAAATGTGAAAGTTTGGATGGATGGATGGATGGATGTTTGTTAGAGTTTGTAGCTTAAATGGCTGAACGGATTTCGATGAAATTTGGTACAGATGTAGAGGATAGCCTGGAAGAACACATAGGCTACTCACTTTTGTTTTTTTTTAATTCCATGCGGATGGAGTCGCGGGCGAAAGCTAGTTTATAATAAAAATCATGAATTTAAATCACATCTGGTAAAGCAAGATGAGCAAGAAAAGTGTTATATCAAGATTCTCTTATTCAGTAAACTATAACTACCTGAAACTCTTCTTTGGCATGAGCAGCTCCGCCCCATGGCACATAACAAACATTGTCAGAACGGACATACTTTCCCGGGACCATTGAACCATTGTGATAGGCTTTAGCTATATACACAGGCTCATCTTCAAATCCACCAATATATGCACCAAATGGCATATACACTTTAGGGTCATACCAGAAAGGTTTCGGAGCATCTAATCGCTTCAATTTATGGCTCCGAATAATCGGTGGTACTGAAAATCAATTCAACACCTTAATACTTAGTCTTAAAGTGTACATTTTTCATAGCTAGTGTATAGCAATTACTTTATTGCAGCAATTCATGCAATATGTTTTGGAAAATATTATGAAATTATATGATGATGCAATTGACTATGAAATCAATTTAATAGTGAGATATGTAAACAATTAAATCTGTATGAATTAAAAAAAAGCATATTAAAGCAAAGGTGTACAATTCAATTGTAATAACTTAACACATACATTCAACCTTCCAATGCACAGGTGTTCTCTCCCTTCTTGACTTGACATCAAGGGTAATGTACCGCAAACCAGGCACCTTATTGGGGCATGTGATCAACGGGTTAGGGTCATCACCCTGGCCAAGTCTAATGAAGTTCCCATACCATGTAATCCAAAACTTTGTATAATTCTCTGGACTGAGAACTCCAGGTGTACGAACCTTTACACGGTGCTCACTACCTTTTTTTATGAAACTGTGAGGATCATTGCTCAATACAATCTAAAAAAGTGTCAATAGATTTAAGTTTTTTTAATTATTTAAAATATCAGGGATAAATACCAAAGGCATCTGAATTTTCTTTAGAAATGAAATGTTAATGTGATGTTACATACCCAATAGTCACAGGAGCGGATTACTTTTCTAGATAAACCAATGACAATGTTTCGCGCTGCTCTCACTGAGAATGCTACAGCTCCACTAGTTATTTCATAAAATGTACTTTCATGACTCGGCCATGTGGTCAGCTCTGCAATGAAGAGGAACTAATAATATTGTGAAATATTTTAGCCTAAAGACTAAACTTATTATTACTATGCTTTCAGATCTGTGATTTGTAACTATTGCAAAACTATTGCAAATTCTATGAGAAAATCGGTAACAAGATTGTGAACAACTTGTGAATTTGAGTAATTCACATCTATCCAACAAATTAGAATCGATGGTTCTCGATTTTAAGGAAGGATATATATATTTCATAAAATGTAACAAAGTCCGTATAGTTCTAGTATGAAGTGGATATTTCTGTTTTCTGTTATTTCTGATTATGCGTAAAAAAATAGCAGTTAGTTTTAATAATGTCGGAAAGTTAAGACTCACCCAATGGATCGCCCATTTCGTAGTCTCGTAGTCTCTTTTATATTCTATATAGTATCAACTGTAAAATAAAACAAAATACTTGGTTCGCAGAATTTGATTTAGAATATTTTGCACATCACATTCGTTGTCCAAAAGCAATTACGGATTCACTTTCATTGCGTTAACACAAATTACAATGTATATGTGGAAAATTAGCAAGATAATGAAGTGAAAATCAACTGGAGTCTGATAATAAATCAATAAATGTTCGAGATCAACCTTGTATCGATTTCTGTTTCAAAGTTGGGGTTGGGAATGTGCAAAGATAAGAAAATACTCTTTGACCGAAAGCGTTGTTGTTGCGAAACATAATGTTGCTAGCTCCTACTTTAAAACGTGTCATTTACTACCAATAACTGATTTATCTTCCTGCCCAACATAACTAAGGACTTTGCCTGCTGTTACATATTGTAGTCTCTCTGTCTCTGTCAAGTAAAATGAATGGAGGAATAACATGTATTAATACAAGTTTTTAACACGAATAGAGATCTGAATTTGAGTTTGATCTACATTTAAGACAAACTCTCACTATTGTACAGTCGCGGAAATCCACTAGTGAGAGTTTAGGAAAAATTGCCTTGTTAATTGCAACGAGACAAACTCCGCCTCTTCCTACAAATAACTATTTAGATAGTAGTGAGTGGTGCATACGAAAGGATAATAATAAAAAGAAACTGGCCCCGTATCACTAACCGACTTTTTTTCGTACAGATAGATTTATAAGCTGCATTGTATTGATTTTTGTTCCGCGTCTCTTTCCAAAATATTTAAACGTTTGTCGCTTTTAAGGTGGAACAACACCAGTTTTTTAGACTGTACATTAGTTCTTTGAGAAATTGAAGTAAATAACATGATTATATTGTAAAATCATAAACTCATGAAAAGAGCAAATCATAATTCGGCAGCAAAATGTATGAATATAATGTTTATAGGACGTAGTAAGATGTGGAAGAATAGTTTTCTGGTGGATGTTGTTGTATTTCCTTTAGTTAAGAAATCATGAATATAAATAAATACATGTACCTCTGACTTGAAAATACACTCATAAATAGGTCAATCCCATTTTTTTTAAGCGTAACCGGTAATTTCAGGCTCAAAAATTACCAATTCCGGCAAACGCTTTAAAAATAGCAACACTAATCATTCGTATTGATCGTGAGGCTTCTTTTTGAATTGATAGGGCGGTGCCTGCTAGTTTTTGAGTTACCAGGAAACAAAAAATTCCCACCTTCTTTCGAAATTCACTACATTGAAAATAAAACCAAACTATATACTAATGCTAATGATTTGCAACTTAAGACCTTAGTGCCCGTAGTAATTTTTTACTATTTAAATTGATACATCTTAATATTTAGGCAAAGACATAGTAGCCTCTATACTTTTTGTTCATTATTAATAATAACGAGTAATTGTAAGTTATCATCATCATGCTCATGTTCCTAATATCAGCAAATACATTTTACATGAACAATCCAAATGTTTTAACAGGGCATGTGATATCTTTTCTAGAATTTCAAAATTATTAAGATGGCAACATTCCCACCGCGCTGTTGCCAATCCCTCATTGGTCAAAATATGACGCTTTCGAGATGACATTGTTAGTTTACAAAATTGCCGGGTGCCATATTATCCTTGTAGACCTATATCAGCATTCAGCATCAGCTGTCATTATGTCATTTTTATCTCCTAATCTAATGTCATCTAATATAAAACTGTAATTCAAAAAATAAATAAAGAGCTTATCAGGTGAACATAATACAAAAAGCAACAACTCTTCTGGTTCTTTAATTCTAAAAAAAAAATTAGATATCTAGCTTTTGAAAAAGGGGAAACGCTAACTTGCAAATATATAGTGCAATTTGCGAAATCTATATCACGATTTTAAAATGAGCGAATCATTAGGTAAGTTAAATTACTGATCAATAAGTAGCTGCAAGTTATTTCATTACTTAAATTTGCCTTTCCCCTATAAATAAAGTTTTACTCTAAATGGCTATTGATTTACGAGTTGGCATAGTAGACTCACGGCTCAGTCAATTGTTTTTTAATATGAACTCAATGTAAGTAATACAATAAAATTTGCCTTATTTTTTAAATTTCTTTGCCTAATATATTTGACAAAGTTAATTTTTTCTTCCTTTATTTTCTAGAGGATTTGCAAAAACCATACAAATTATGCAGAGTAGATAATTGCGGATTTAGAATAAAAGCAAAAGTTTATGGATTTGGTCCTAAATACGCCGTATTTCATCTACTTGCCAAAGCATGCCCACATCCTGAAGTTTACAAGGTATTTATTTTTTTATTATGATGTAACTTGGTTTTTTCAATATTTTTAGTAGGATTTTTGTTCTTAGGAACATGTTTATATATACGATAATCATTTGGCTTCCAGATTTCTTTGGGGAGGTTACTGAAAATAGAAACTCCTGGTAGTGATCCCATTGTTCAGGATTTTTATGAAATAGATTGGTCGATTTTGAATGAATTCATTATATCATGGTATGGCAGTCTTATACGTGTTGGTGTCTTAAGCAAACAAAATGTTTTTGAGTTCCGTCAGGAAAGAAAAATCACTTCAACTGTTATTGGGTTTGCCAAGTTAACAACAATGACTGAAAATGATCAATCTGAACTTCGCTTGAGCGACTGGATATTTGAAAGTAATTTGATTTTTATTATTTAAATGTACAATTCATTCAATGTTGAATATTGAAAAAGGAAAATCATATTTCATATACATGATGTATTTGCATGAATGAAAAACCTATTTTTTTTTGGCCATCTCTCCTGAGTTTGTTCTGTTTGTCTGCATTTGGTGAGCTGATTTAGACGGGAAGAGCATATGAGATCATAGGCAACTTTTTAAATCCTGTGTTGAAGAAGTCGCAGGCGACTGTATTATAATTGTGAAAGTTTAGATGGATGGATGGATAGATGTTTGTTAGAATTGTCCTGATTGGCTTAATGGATCTCTATTAAATTTGGCACAGATGTAGGTCATAGTCTGGAAGAACACATAGGCTACTAATTAATTCAATTAATAATTCCGCCTTGAAAAAGTTGCGGGCGAACGCTACTAAAGTATAATAAAGCAAATCTACAATTATAAAATAATTTTAAGGTCAACCAGCGATAGCGAAAGTACCAAGAAGTCTCAAGATAAATGGTGGCAAACTGCGCTGGAGGTCTTTGAATGGTGATAGGCTGCCTGCTAATGCTGTGATAGGAGGGTTTCATAATGAGCTCATTTATGTAGCTCGGGCAAAACATGGAGGATCCCTTTGTCCTGGAAAATATATACATTCAGAACGTTGCACTTTAATTGCATGGGGATACAATGAACACCGAAAGGATAATTTTGAGGTAATTATTACTACTAGCAACATATTATATAGTATTGCGTAAAACTTAGCTTTGATTAGTGCTAAAAAGAACTAAAACAATAACTTATACCCTTAGTGTAAGACAATTGACTTCATGCCATTTACTATACTAATAAAGGAGGAAAGATTTGTATTAATATGTAATAATTCAACTAGAAAACTACTGGACCAATTTCACATACTCCAAGCTGTTGCCTACGACTTCCTCCGCCTAAAACTAAAAAAATAATAAAAAGCATAGCCTATATTATTCACAGATAAATTACATTTCTAACGGTGAAAGAAGTTTTAAAATCTTCCCAGTAGTTTTTGAGTTATTACAATACATACGAAAATACAAAAAAACAAATCTTTCATATTTATAATATTAGTATAGATTAGAAAGCTATATTATCATCTAGTAACAATACCTGTAGTTTTACTAGATTTAATTTTAAATTCCGTGCAGATAAAGTCGCTGGCGAAAGCTATCTGTCAGAAATACCTCAGGGGCCAGAATTTTACTTACAACTTGTAATGCTAACATGTTATTATTCCAGATTCTATGTGGTATAAATTTTAAATGGGTCAAATGTGAAGGAAGAAATATACCTGAGAATGCCCTTATCGGAGGTATGTCAGAAGTAAATAATGATCCACTTTATATAGGCCGTGCTAGGTTTGGCAGTGATGTTATTTGCGGCAAAGTACATGTGTTATATGGTACTTGTTATATACCATACAATGGCAATGAACTTGAATACAATACCTATGAAATATTAGTAACACCAGATATTCCTCCACGAAGGATACCAGGCTCGCATTGTTTTTGTGTTAACCGCTAATGTAATATGCTTGTAAAATATTTATTTATTTTAATTATAATTTGTTAAGGTTTAATTTTTTTTATTTTTTTCATTTTTTACATGGTGTGTAGATTTTTTTAAATCTTTGATAACCCTAACCATTAGATAGCTCTATCAGTAACTTAAGAAAAATATCTTTTTGATTTCAACTGCAAGCACTTAAATTAAATGATACACAAAATAAACACATTTTAACTGTTTTAGTTTATAAATAATTTATTAAAAAATATAACATATGATCGCTAGGTCAAAAATAGTTATTATGCAGTGCAGCAAAATAATATAATTATAGGCACAATGTGAATCATCTACATTCGACCGAGAAGTTTCTGCGCATAAAGCTTTCTGATGATTTCTGTAATCACCATTTTCTTTTGGTTTCACTAGTCATTTAAGCCATGAGGACCTCATAGTCAGGGAACCCTAGCTCTTGTCCACCGAAGGGGATGTAGCAGACCCCGTGCGAGGGTTGTACTTTGCCAGTGGTGACGCTGCCTTCGTGACGTACACGGCCGATGAAAAGAGGCTCCCCGTCTTCGGACTCGCCACCGGGGAAAGCCCCCGGAGGAATGTTTGATCCACTCACAGGAACCCAGTTGTTAGGACCACCCACAAGGACCTGAAATGCAAAATAGATGTAAATATATGTAATACTGACTGTTCCCGTACGGCTTCTCTCGCATGGTATTATAAAAACTTTATTTTATTCATAATTCTATGCGGAAGAAGCTACTATTATTTACATTTGTGAAATTATCAATTGCAAATATAAAAATTCAATTGCACAAATGACAACGAATGAATTTGACATTGGATAACATTTACCGCTGCCATGGCAAACTTGATTCCTTGATGTCGGCGTGTAGTTTTGTCCTTTTCCCGCATAACGGTTTTTCCAAATTATATACTCCCTAACTTTGATAGCGTGAAAACATATAGCGTAAAACATGTCGAAGTGTAGGGCTTTTTATTATAAAAGTAATTATTCAAAAATATACTATGTTTGCTGTATAGTACATACCTACATAACTTAATAGTATGTGTTTACGCTTCATTATATTAGTATAGAAGTATAGATAAATATAAAAGATATAGATATACTGGCATACGCCATCACTACACATTCGTTCACTTTTAATTTTTTTTAATGTCATTCATTATGTGGCCCATACACTTTTTGTGTTCCATTCGATGCCCAAACTCCACTATTAGAGTGACTCATCATAGCGGTTAATTAATAAAAGTTAAAAATACTACTTATGCGTGTTATTAAATCCTACCTGATATTCCCCTTTGCCGTGTTCCTGTCCGCCCCATGGCACGTATGCGCAGCCGTGAGAGGCGACCAGTTTGCCGGGCAGCATGGCGCCCTCGTGCTGTGCGCGCACCACGTACAGCGGCTCTCCGGAGCAGTCCTGTCCCCCGACTACGGCGCCCGGCACCAGCTGCCCACTCACCGCGTCCATCCACACGCCCGCACCACCAGATGGTGCCACTGCCGGCGCCGCTCCCGGGTAACCCGCAGGTGGACTGTACAACGCCGCTGCGGTAGGCGCTGAAGGCGCTACTATAATAAAAGGCATATTATAACAAAACGTTGATATTTAAGCATGAAAATTTTGAAAGCAAAGAAAAATAAAATTTGAATTATATTTGTTAAACTTGTAAATTTTATACATATGCATGCACAATGCAGTAAAGGTAACTTAAAAGATTAAAGACATCATGATTAATTGTTACAAATGCTATCGTCTATACGTGCTCATAAGTATTCATGCAGAAATATTAAAATTGACGAGAAAGAAGAAACAGAAAAGGAAGAAGCCGATTTACTCAAAATGTACCCAACATACCACTAAATTCATTCAATATCTGGATGCAATTGCCGAGGACTCGTTAAACACAAACGAAAATACAAAATCTATACATTAATCATGTAATATACTATTTGTTAGAGCCATACTGAATTTATGGGAATATGTATTCAATGGCACAAAATATATAAACAGCAATTAACATCGGAAGCAAAATCTCTAAATATTGTTTCGACACTCAACGAGGCTGAGCTCCGCCGCTGTAGAAATGCCTGATGCGCCAGTTGCCGTGCGCGCCGTAGCCCGACCGCACCCCGAAGTGCGTCACCGGGAACGGTGTCGGATCCACCCACTCCATAATCACCGCCCCGGTAGACCCGTCGCGAACTATCAACCTTCCGCACCTCCATTCGATCAGGAATTTCTTAAACTCGTTACGGTTCATGAGACTGGGTGTCGGAACTGTCACCTACGGACCGTTGCAATGCCTTACATTCTGTGATCGATTTACTATTAATATTTGATTACGACACTTAATCTTGTACGCTACCTTGTCAGGCTTCTGTCTGCAATGTCTGATAACGGACTGGGTGTTCTCCCAGCCGCCGAGGATAAACTCGTACATGGGATCCATCTCGCCGGGGCCCGGCGACAGACATACGTGGCAGTTATGGGGACCGCGATACTCAAATTCCAAGGAGCCGGCCGCTACGGGTCCGAACTTATATTCTAACTTGTCCGGAGTGTTGAATTCTTCCGCCTCTGCATCGATAATCTGGTATTTAGTTATCGGTGTTGGGTACACTTTGATAGTGGTCGCGTTGTTGTCACTTACCTTCTATTTTCCACGTGCCAGTGGCGCCCCAGCCGGTGCAGACGCCGACGAAGCCGACGGGGAAGGGCTCAGGGTCGGACCAGGAGATGAAGGGAATGCTTTCTCCCTCGCGGCCGGCCGACACCACACCACCGTCCCAGCGCACCCAAAAACCACGGAACTCGCCGCCGTTCACAATACCAGGTGTTTCTATTTCTACCTTGTCTGGCTTTGCTTTGTTCTTCCTGATCACACTCTTTGTGTTGCCCCAGCCGCCGATCATAATCTAGAAATTAAATGAAATAAACATCAGTAAGAGCTGTCTTCCCTAATACCATTATTAAAACGGTTCAACTTTGATTGTGTCTTTAATAACCTCGTATATCGGCTCAGAGTCCTGGGGCCCCATGGTGAGAGCGACGTGGGCGTCATTGGGTGTTCGCACTTTAAACTGAACAACTCCGCTCGACACCGGGAAAAACTGGTACTGGAGGTTGTCCGGGGTAGACACATCTGTAAAAAATTAGATGCCATATTTTTATTGAAAGCTAAAAACAAGTAAGTGAGTTTCTTATTGATTATCTGAACTATAAATTCACAGCATGCTCGAGCAATTCTAAATATAGGCGTGCCGTTGTTTGCGGGCAAGTGGTCGCAATTCACTCCCACAGCTTTGGTATCGTTACTTTAATATTCCTGCCGCATTAGAAAGTTCAATGCACCTAACAGTGATGTCAAATATTTTACATTTCTTTGGAGACTACAAGGTATAGCGTAAACAGAAATAATGAGAGACTTTGATCTGTAAAAGGACATAAACCATACAAAAGAATTGAAAATAAAATTATTTTTGCATTCGTTAAATACTTAAAAGCTATCTTGAGGCCAGGATTTTTTTTCGCAAATAAATCGCGATACTTGAATTGCCTTTCGAACTAAAACCATTAACAATAAAAAAACCACACCACAAAAAGGAAAATAAAGCAATTTTTGAATAATATCCTCATTTGTTTTAACACTAAAAACATGTACCGAAGACAGCGTAATATTTTTTTATCTTCTAATATTGAGAATAAATGATACCTAAATGTAGTAGATCTGTTGAAGACATGTTATCATTGACAATAATGACTTCCTAACACGTTTCTTTATGTTTATTTCCGAGTAGACTATGATGTCATTCGATTGAATCAATGTTGCCCGACCTTCGGGCGCCCATGTTACTGCGACGAGAAATTGGGGCAAAACTTGCGCAGTAACACTGATCAATACACTAACTGTATTATATAACCAGCTGTTAGTGACGAACATATTTTATTACTAGCTTTCGCCCGCGACTCCGTTCGTGTGGAATTAAAAAAACAAAAGTGAGTAGCCTATAGCCTATGTGTTCTTCCAGACTATCCTCTACATGTATGCCAAATTTAGGCTACAAACTCTAACAAACATCCATCCATCATACTAATATTATAAATGCGAAAGTTTAGATGGATGGATGGATGGATGTTTGTTAAAGTTTGTAGCCTAAATTTGGCTGAACGGATTTCGATGAAATTTGGTATAGATGTAGAGAATAGTCTGGAAGAACACATAGGCTATTCACTTTTGTTTTTTTTATTTCCACGCGGACGGAGTCGCGGGCGACAGCTAGTTTATAATATTAGTAGGATTACATACTGGTATACAAGGAAAAAGTAACTGTTGAATTGTTTTTTATTTTTTATTTTATTAGCTGTTGCCCGTGACTTCGTCCGCGTGGAATAAAAATCTAATTTGTAGCCTATATGTTCTTCCAGACTATGTTCTACATTGATGACAAATTTCAACGAGATCCGTTCATCCGTTCTGGAGATACCCATTAACAAACAGCCATCTAAACTTTTTCATTTATAATGTTAAGTAAAAATTTACATTAGTCTTGGTGTACCTAAATTATTACAATGTTGTGTCATGTCTTTACCGAATTATTCACAGCATTGCGTGCATAATCACTTGTTTTTCGCAAACTATAAGTTTAGTATACTACGTAACTATAATTTTCCTCTACTTTAGTTCGTTAAAACGATGAAATAAATACATAGATCTTGTTAAATTATACAAAAGAACCATGTAACCTTGATTTTGTCGATACGTGATCATAAAAAAAACTGTAAGTACAGTGTTATTACATTATTTATCTTAGCACGTTGAAGAACATTGAAATAAGATTCGAATGAGTCACAGCTCCCACGCTGGCAATTCATATTACACGTAACGCTAACTATCGTAACAGTTATTATCATACGCAATGATTACTCGCTAGCTAAAGGCCTACTTATAAATGAGCTGCTCAGGGCAACAGTGGCACAACCTTATAAAAGTCATATTGAAATAAAGGGCATAAAAAAAGACCCAACTTTTGTTTTATTTTTAATAAAATTTTGGTACTATTAACGTTTGAAAGGATTACAATTACGTAATGATTTAGGTAAATGGTCTCTTATATTAAGTTCAAATACCAATACAAAAAGTAGTTAACTAATTTATAGTGAATTTGTGGGTTGGGCCGTTATTGCGCTGAGCAGCTCAAATCTGAAGGCTAAAGTTCGATATTAAAGAAGTTTGAACTGAAGTTATAGGTTCAAATTTACATTTTCTTACATATCTGGAAAATCTGTCTACATGTTACTCGTGATTTCATTTTCACGAGTGCTTGACTCGTTGCTATCGATTTGGCATATGTCAGAGGTTGACCTACGGCCAAGCCCTAATTTCAGTCTGTACTATAGTTATTAAATGTGATTTATAAAAAATCTTACTCTAGTTCAGATTTGTAAGGAATGTGGCGATTTCATGCAAATGTTTTCTAAGAATAATATAGATTAGGTACATCAAGGCCATTTGAAAACTGAAATAACGGGGCAAATATTATTTTTTTACAGAACGAAATTATGTAAGTGCCGCAAACATTCGAAACTTTATTTATACAAAGCTAATTCAGAACTTCTTTCACACGACTATTTTAAAATATTGCATGTCTCAAATAGTTCATCAACCTTTTTTATGATCGTCTTATCGATCAATGGGTAATAAGTTTTTTTTTCTCGATTCGCCTAATAGGAATGTATTTATGTTGGGTGTGCCCAACAACATGCGTGTCTAAAGTCATTTCTTACTCTACTTAATTTACTTTAGTAGGATCCATCGTTCGATTCAATAAGTAAGATCCTTTATAATAATTGTGATCTGGTATTCATTCATTGTATTTAAATAAGTACAATACAGTCATTCATAAATCATAATAAATCTACATACATATATTTTCTAGTAGGATGCACTGTTACTTTACGTTATCAATGTAATAACAAGCGCCTTTATTATAACTACAATGTGAGTTTGTTTTTAGCATATTCTTTGTAATCTGATGATTAAATACATTATTAACCATGTGTTGCCAAATTTTTTGTTGTTTTTTCCGCCAATAAAACTAACTTCGAGTCCTGTCGAGCATGACAAAGTTAATCAATTAACATTCTAATCAGAAAACATAATGCCGTATATAGAACACTTGCGTTATAAGGTGAAACGAAGGACGACAGGTGACTCCACAATAGCAGACAGGATTAAATAATCGTTAACTAACCTATAATATAAAAGACCTTGCTTATTGTCACACAATCAAAACGACCAATGGAAATCTTCGCTTGACCAGGATGAACTCATTGCTAAGAATATAAATTACACTTAGATAGGTTTAATTTACAAGCACAAACAATAAGTATGATAACGTTTTATTATAAAAATATCGGTCGAAAATTTAAGATCTTGATGTAATCACACCGCTCCGAAAATGTTTTTAGTGGATTCTTCGACAAAAGCAGTTTAGTTTTTGCCACACCCGGCTTTGGATTCGGTCCAGAAAAACGCCGGCTGGTTTATTTACCTCAACATCAACGAATTATATTAGAAAAATTACAAATGGTAATTGAAATATTGGTATAACACTCTTAAGGACCGCTAAAATATATTTTATTAAAATCTATCGCAGTCGTAGTTAACTTTTATAAGTATAATAAAAGTTTACTTACCCATGACGTTAGCCATGTTTGAATTTTTTTTTAAACTTTTCACTGTTTGCAAAAATAAAACCGTCCGCTTTCGTCTGCGATATTTGAAAACTGAGCTCGTGTGAGACCGCATTCCGCGGCCTCGGGCCTCGGGTCGAGTCGAGTCGAGCGACGCAACGCAGAGATGATGTCATATCGGCTGCAAAAAGGTACGGCATATTCGGTTAGTTTGAATCAGAAATGTAATAATTTCTATTCTTCTAATACAGAACCAGTAACTTTAAATATATGAGACATGTTAATAGTATTATTCCCCATTCCTAGCAAAATAGCCGTGTATTTTGAAGCGTAACGAAGCGACTATTGTAGGTAGGTACGATACCTATATAAACTTGCTTTGGCCTTCACGTTTGATGAGTACGTAAAGGCCAGGTAAACAACATAATTATATTTATGTTTTCTAGATAAGCATATTGACGAATTCTTCGTTTGTATAAACAACAGAAATATCTCGATATGTAATGACTTTTTGAATGCAGCCAATTTAGAGGAATATGTAGTTAGTTAACTACCTAATCTTGAATGAAAATACTTGAAATGCTCGCTAGTGTTTCCTATTTTTACTTCGGAAAAAAGTTGCACTACCTAAGTAGCGTTATTAGCAAGCAGAGAGGATAAGCCAGAAAAGGGACCTAGATCTCCATTGATTTCCCAATTCTATCTTTTCCAGTACTAGTATTAGGATAGGTTGAGATGGGGTGCCCAGGGCGTCGGACATAAAGGGCACTTATAAGGGCTATACGTATTTTCGTGTGGGTTTGGTAACGCTAAAAAGGCCCTGATCCTTTCCTTATCAATATTGTTTAAATAAACATTGTTATAAATAAATACAATGTTGTATATTATTACTAATTAATTAAACAGTCACATGATCGTGATATCTTTCCTTCAAATTAAAATATTTGTATTCACTGAACAACTGAACTGATGCAAAGGTTCAGAGATTAAGGTAACTTCTATATGAGGTGACGTGGGTTATATGAATCAAACTAACACAGGTTTACTTTATAACTATATATTGCGTGATATTTATGAGTCCTAAAAGTACAAAAAATACAACGAGATAGGCGTTAGGTACTTGTGTTAATGAAGACTATGTACGTACTATACAATTCTTAAAAACCTAAACCAAGTTTTGCAAACAATAAGGTTTACTTTATAGAAAGTAGTTTCAAGTAAATGAGTCACATCAATTTGTTTGTAGTGAACTTAAACAAGGTTGTAATTAATGATGACGCCATCACATTACATTTTATAGCGTAGGACTACAGTCACAACTTTGATCACTGTTTATTTTAAGCTATGATTTAATACGTCATAGGTCATAGGTATCTTTGTATGATAATACTCCAACAATATTTTTTTTTAATTTACGAGACGTTTCAGATTATGGTTAATTAACATAACTATTTGTAATTGCCTAATTGCTATGAATCATTGCTATTAATAGTCATCATACTCGGATAATCTAATTATCTTCTCTACCAATTATCAACTTATTTCGTAAGAAATTAAATACATTGTTTATTTTAAATTAAAAGCAAAGTTAAACTAAACTATGAATAGAACATTACCAAGGTCAACAAACACGCTTTTCTATCGCACCTAATGCCATCTAACGAGTATTATCATGACTTAACCAGTGCCATCTAACGTAAGTTTGCATTCTTAACAGTGCCATCTAACGAGTAGTAGCGTTAATTTTTAAAACTGGGACAAAAAGTATGTAAACAGTACGATAGATGGCAGTGATATATTTAATTTCATGATATTTTACCAGCACACGACAAGATGTCGCCTAATTTTCTTAAGTACATCTGTAAAATGAAATGATATTATTCCAAAATAAAGTAGTAGTCCGAATTTTAGAATTGGATGAATGGAAGAGTGATTTTGTATGTAATAATTACCATTTTAAACCGAATGCGATATAAAGATTAATCGTAAACGACAAAGAGTAGAGGAAACGAAAAACACTTTTTTCTGTTACTGTAACTATTTTCGTCATAACTATAATCCATTTATATGCCTAGGAGCCAACTTATAAAGGATAAACATATAAAAATACACTTTTCAGAAATAAGAAATTACACGTATTCCTAAGATGGTTATAATCAATGATGCGTAAATTGGTGACGGTAGTTTCTAAGAGTGTAAGCAGGACTTGCGTTGAAAGGGGATTGTCAATATAAGACAAAGTTTGTATTCAGTTCCTGAAATGACAAACTACGATAACATCGAAACTAAATTTACATATGTTAACAAAAACAATTTGTATATGCGTATTTTACATTAAAGGGATGTCACGCGTGACGCAAATTTTTAGATGATTTCCATTATTAAAAAAAAGCTCTTTGAAATCTACCATCTGCTGGGCCGAAAGCTAGGGCTAGAGCAGCTGCCGCCGCACGCGCGCCTTCACAATAGAAGCGATCAATGAACTCATAACCCCCACCCTAAAACTACCACCGCACTGATTTTGTAAAACTCAACCCTATTTCTATAAATTTACATTCCATTTTTGTGTAACTTCAACTCGAACCCTTAGAGGTGCACTTTTTGTTTAGGTGTCTGTTATATTGTGAAGTAAACTCAAACGTATAGTAAACTTTTTCGACAATTGATTTTGGAACAGCTGACTTTTTTCTAGACAGTGTAAAAATTGGATCAGAAATGGACCACATTTTGTTTCTTCAAAGAAAAGTGCAGAGATTCCCTATCTGTGGACAGAGAATTTATACCATAAGACAACAACTGTTCAACATCTTTTTGATTCTCAATTTAAAATAGTCTGATATTCAGACTAAGAGCATGCGCACACCTGAAACTAAACTATCGCACAACTGTTTAATCTCGCTTTGATTCCAATGAGCTTATGTCGAGGTGCACACACTACTCGATTTTTAGTTGTGCAACTAAACAGTTGAATTGGCTACGAAACAATCGACAATCGATAATCGCACAACAGTTGTGCGTTAGTTTAGTCAAAGATGTGCACCCGTTCTAAATGCGAATTGTGAAAACAAATCTCAAATGCGAATCAGTTGATGGTAATGACAATTGCTTGATTTAAAAGTTAAAGAACTTAGAGAGTTCCTCGTCTAAGCACATACAGATGTTATTAACTAGCTGTTGCTCACGACTTCGTCCGCGTGGAATTAAAAAGTAGAAAAAAAAAATATTTTTGAGTTATTTCAACACATACAAAAATATAAATCTGTCCTCTTTATAATGGTATAGATTACGTTTATAGCTATTTAGTATAGAGGAGCGAGTGTCGGGATATGTGAACACTTTTGAATATCCTAAGATGGTTAGGTAACGCACCAGTTTATATTATCAGCAGTGATAGTATCAACAATGAGTGGCAGAATTGCTCGGAGGAAGCGCTATCGACATATTCCGCGCAAGAACAATGTGTTTCCCACGTCGGCGCTCGCCGCGACAGCCCGGCTTCCTGCCGCCGAGCCCCGCTCCGGCTTACTTTCAGTTTTTTGTACATCAAAGCAATTGTTATATGAAACTGCACAGATTCGTAACTTCCTTTACCTTTATCTCCGTTTAGGTAGTCAGTGCTTTAATCGAATGACAATGGTTATCGTTCTATTTTATTTCAGAAAGTTTTAAATTTGGACTGAAATCTTTACCTAAGGGAGTTTTGATAGTAAACGTCGTCGTAATTCGCATATCAATGAATATTATCTTACGCGGAGAAGATTTAACCTTTTGAATGGGTCGGCAAAGAATGCTGGCGTAACATAACATAACAATGCTGTGACCGTTTGTAAATGACTAAGTTAGGACTCAATTCACCTCATATCTTGATCATGGCATGATTTTGTTAGAGTTCTTTGACTTGACGGCAACGGCGAAGTTTCAATGATAAAATGACTTTAAAGCATATGTACGAGATTCTAAGATGGAACTGTACTAAATTAAAAAGTAGATATTTTAAGTATTACAATTACAGTTGGGTTCGAATTTCCGGCGTATTATTATAGTTTTTATTTTTCATACCAATAATACTGTAGAATTCAGGAGGCGATGAGAAAACAAAATAAATAACAAAATCAATCCGACTCCAACTGCAGAATTAATTACGATCTAATAGTATGCCGATTGCTGTTACGTGAATTGCCAAAGAACAGTAACATTAAGAGCCGTTACAGTAACTACAGGTCCCAGTCAATGCTGCTAATGTAGTAGTAGGTAATGTAGTAGGTAATCTTCGATTGTTTTGCGCAAGTAAACATCAATGCCTCCGATTTAATGAGTTATCTTTTAGTTGATTTAATGGTTCAATTATAAATGCAGTCGAAAATTGTTGCTCAGTCGATGCGCACTAAAAGTTTCTGGGACAACTTTACGTGAAGATAATTTAAGCGCCGAGAAAAGTTTCAGTTAAGATAGGGTGAAAGAACGAGGCTTATCTTCTTTCAAAGTAATTCGTCGTATTTCGTACAGTGCTGAAGCTTCTGTTTTCATCCTAATTGTGCCTATAGCCATTTCTAATTGGATTGGATCGCATCCCATTGTTAATCTAAATATAAATTTTTCACTACTTAAACAGAGCGAAATGTGCAAAAGTTAAGGGTGATGTTAATAGTAAGCGAGAAAGCCTTACGTCCTCAGTTCTTCAATTTAACAGCGAACAAGCGGCGACGGCGGTGATAACGAGGCGTATCATTACGCAAGTATCGGAGACGGAGGGTAGCAGGCGGCAGGCGGTGGCGGGGGCGGGCGGCGGCGGCGGCGGCGGGCGGCGGGCGGCCGCGCGGGCATCTGGCGGCCGGCGCGGGGGGCGGACGCGGGGTGCGGCGCGTGAGGAGCGGGGTACGGGGGCTAAAATTAGTACCCGTGCGCCACGTGCGCTCCCGACCGACACTAGCATCACATCAGTAGGCGCGCGACCACCGCAACGAACGCTCGTCACATCGCACAAAGCGTTCACGCAAACATAATATTATCGTATTCTGATCCGCACCCGCGGCGCAGCGATCAGCGTGACAGTGTTGCAGTGCGAGACCGGCGCAACGGAGGCGGTGCAAGGCATGCTGATGGCGGGCGCTCTGCCGGCCGAGCCTGAGGGGCTGCTGGCGTTAGGCGCGCTGCCCGGACAAAAGGACACCACATGGACGAAGCTGTTCGTCGGAGGCCTGCCCTACCACACGACCGACAAGAGCCTGCGGGAACACTTCGCGGTGTACGGGGACATCGAGGAGGCGGTCGTCATCACAGACAGACAGACGAGTAAAAGCAGAGGATATGGATTCGTGAGATATATTTTTTATTTTTCTATAATATAATATGGTTGTGGAGTAGAATATAGGACTTTCTTAAACATCAAATGGACACGTAATGCCCGTGCGCATTCGCGTCGTGTTGGCGCTGAAACAGTCGCACTATCGCACCTTATCGCACCTCGCCGCCACCGCTACCTACAGTCAGTGTAAGCACCAAGTTGAGCACACGTTTGTGTCGTGTGTGTACACACAAGTCATATCGCGACATTACATCGACATGGAAGTTGAGGCCGATCGACAAGGGACTGCTTGCCAAACTTTACCCGGGAACTGAATGAGTTTTAGAACTACATATTATAACAGTAAAAACATTGTAAACAATTACATTTGTAACAATTTCCATAATTAATTAGCTGCTTGCTTGACTGAAAATTTTCATTGTTAATATGGAGTGTTGTTTATTAGTTATCAATCCAATTATTGGTCGTCATGCAGCAACCAAAGTGTTAAGAATGAATTACCACTGAAGCGGAGAGATTATGACTATAATCGTATGGCTGCAACCTTCGCGGGGATTTCACGTTTACACTAAATCCGCACATTCGCTGAGCCATGCCTTACCTTAAAATGAATTAATATTAGTTTCTGTAATGTAATAAAGTTTGAGGCTTTTGTGTACTGCGCGGGGTTCGTGGGAAATGAATCACAACCCCATTTTCAATTCAGTTGGGGTAGGGTCCGTCTGGGGGAGGGTACATGTCCCATTGCACCCTCCTGTCACATCCAAATAGCTATTATAATCGTAGTGTATCGTCTATGGCCCGGAATATTGTGCAATAAATGCACCAATGGACGCCAATTTTTGTTTTAATTCTTTTTTACTCGTGGCGTACCGATACAGTGGTACGTGGGTCGTGCTGAAGGACTTGTTATAGACAATAGGACGCCATCCGATACAGTACGGGCGCGAACATAATAGACCTTTCTAGTACCAACCACTACGTCTACGTCCGTTGTGTAAAATGCATAAGTCTATGCTTCAATATTTTACAAAGTCTTTAGAAAAATGTTCATATTTCAGAGTCTGAGTAAAGTTCAAAATATATGTTCTATATTACGAATATAAAAATCGTGATTATCAAGTAGAAATTGTCTAACTATAATAAACATGAATCTTTATATACTTGTATATTTATTTAATAAAGTCTGAAGATGTTAATATTTCACATAAAGTATTAATTGCTGCACAGAGTCGTTAATTCGTCACTAAGGGTCCTTTCGATTTCACATATAAAAACTTTGAGTGAGACGTAAGCTCCCTGAATGCGGCAACTAAACGGTTAGGTGAGCTTTTTATAAGGTTAATTGTTATCTTAAATTCGTGGGCAAATATTAGGTATGTGTTGAGGCGTGGCAACTTGTGCAAGTAACAGTTGGGCGTCACAGCACCGAGACCGCCTCCGCTACGAGCTACGCCGTAGATAGCAAACGAGATAAATTCATTCACAGATCATTTGTAAACAATATTTATCTCACAAACTTCTGCGATACGTTATGTTAATAATAAACTAAATGAAAATGATCTATTAGGTTTTATTTCATTTTATTGTACCTAATTGGAGAAGGCAGATGTTTTTTCTTAAATCTTTAATTACATCTTTCAGAGAAAAGTCTACTTGTATTGGAGGGTTTTTCAATTACGTTCATAGAAACGATGTTTTTAAATTACAAGAGGACATGATAATGTGTCTCCTTTATCCCATTAATAAATACAGTGTGTTTTAATTGAAATTATAATAAATACTAAACTAAATACAAAGTAGTTCCAGGTCTTTGACCATGCAGGAATGTAGCTAGACGTTAACACCTAAATTTTTCGTTAGTTATCGTCCTATAAAACAAGAATGGCGGAACGCAGTTTTAGTATGTTAACAGCAATTTAATAGTCGACTACGTAGCTCAACTAACGTATGGAATTGTTACTCTTGATATATCACCAGCTGTGCATACAACACTAAAATATCGAAATGTAATTTTGTAATTGAAAAAGGGGTTTATTTTACCAAACTGTTTATCAAATTCTGAACAAATGTAGAGAAAATGCTAATAGTCTAATAGTCCTATGTTTGTATTCACCAAGAGAGTATTGTAAAAAGTTTAATGTATTATTTAAAAATATAAACAAGAAATGATGCATGACAATAATTGAACAGAGAGGTTCGATCAATTCGAAGTTTCATTTCAGAACTGTAATCTCTTGGTATCAAAAGCACTATACATATCTATTTTATGTTGCACATTAAATTTGAATCAATTTCAGAATTCCCTTGAGTGCAATCGTAGTTATTAATATTCAGCTTTATGTTCTTACTTTGATCGTTACAATTGATTTAAATACTTCAAGCCTTTAGTCACGGAGGCGTAGCTAAATGCAGTGTTTCAAAATTATAGTCATTTCATGTTTGCAATAATGAATATTTTCTTTTAATCATATGAAAAACTTACACCTATAGGCTCTCGTTTTGCTTCTAGTGTATTTTAAGAAATTACTATCAATGTAATTAATAGACAAACTTTAATATTGTGACATTTAAAAAACAATAAAATTAATGAAACGAATCATTTATCATGATTTTTGAATTAAATAGTTAAAGGGAGACATTCAAATTGCGATTTTATTCCGTTTGCCCTAAGTTGACTTTTATTTTCAGGTAGATTAAAAACAATTTTGCATGACTATCACATTGTAACGTTCATAGTGACAAAGTCATTATTAATAACGTAAGAAACGTCATTCTCCTTATTAAAAGTAGAGCTCATAGCATCGAGTTGTGGCAAATGACGATTGTGTACACAGCTTTTCTGTACAAATGTAGGATTCGAAAGTGTTAGTAGAGGTTATAACTTTATGTTTTTATTACTGGATAAAATATATTTGTTATTACTGATATCGTAAACTGTTTTATTCAGAGTACATAATACATTTATTTAGTCGAATCTGGATTACAATATACTTAATGTTTTAATTAAAGTACAGTCCAGTTAGTGTAGGTTAACACTGCCAAAATGTATACATGTGTATTTGAGAACATGTCTCCTATGTCTGTGAAAACGTACAGTGAAATTGTAAACATGCAGTAAAACTGCGTAGTAATGATGACGTAGTAGGGATTGCAAGCGTCTACAATACGCCCTAAACGTCGTAGTAATTACGCAGTGGTTTTTTGATTTGCCTAGATCATTATAAAATAAACAATATATTATGCTACTAGCTTACGCCGCGAGACCGTCTTCGCGGAATTAAAAAAAAACGTAGCCTATGTGTTCTTCCAGACTATGCTCTATATCTCTGTCAAATTTTATTGAAATTCGTTCAGCAGTTTAGGTTATAAACTCTAACAAACATCCATCCATGCATCTAAACTTTCGCATTTATAATTTTAGTAAGAAGTAAGATTAAAGCTGTTTTTTGACCGACTTCCCAAAAGAAGGAGGTACTCAATTCGTCTGTATGTTTTTTTTATTTTTTTTTATGTGTGTTACGGCATAACTCCGCCCCTGGTAGACCGATTTTGAAAATTCTTTTTTTATCCGAGAGGTAGTGCTTGCAGGTGGGTCCCATTTTTTTGTTTGAACTTTGGAGTCAAAGACTACGGCGTAGTTAAATAGTTTAGCTCAAAATTGCGTGACGAAATTTGGTGTATTTTATGTTTTATATCAAGGCCATATTTAATGTAATTGAATCAATGTTATTTATTATGGATATGAAATACATATAGATTTATGTGATATGTATGCTATTAATGAAATTTCTCATTCGATCGATATAAATAATGATTAAAATTGCTATTAAATTCTTACTAATTATATGTTGATATAGTTACTCGTATAATAGTAAAGTTACTATAGATTTTGACACGCTATTGTTCGATTAATGTTTTAGACAATTCAAGTAATGTTATTGTTACGTACTGTACGTTTTAATTATTGGTGAAATACACTTTACATATTTCATGTATTGATGTACATAATAATAGGTTTTCTTTTATTAATCGCTACTTTTTTATTGATTTAAAATTTAATCCACACTTTTTATAGCAATGTTTATTTTCACAAAGATGCTTTTATTTTATTTCCCATCAATGGTACTAAATGATTAACAATATTTTATAATAATTTTCCCTTTTTTAGTTTATCGAAAATTTTAATATTTCTCAGCGATAGTTCACGAAAGATGAATAGCGTGGCGTCGTTTCGCAGATCGTACCCCAACGCCGGTTCGCAAAATGTAGTGTAGGCGAATTAAGCAATGACTAGGGGTGCGATTAGGGTTGCCACCTACTTGCTTTATCTGAATTTATATTTCCATGATGCATATTACGTCTACTGGTTTAACATCGATGACCAATCAGTGTGATACGAAAGACGTAAATAGTTGTCGTTTTTTTATTTGCCCACTAAAAAGAATATTCACCGGTAGTCTTTTTTCGCCACCAGCTCCGGTTTTATTTAACGTTAACAACCCTAAGTGCGAAGCGAGGGGCGGCGTTTGAAGGGCACAGGACAAGCACGGGGGTGAGATGCAAGTCGCAATTGCACTGCTATCGAACATCTTAAGAGACTTTGAATCTATGATAAAATATATGTATAATACAGAGAAACTTCGTAAATACGTAATAATCGACAAGATACTTGCATCACTAGTTTCCAATAATGAAACGTCAAACTTTGACTAATTTCAATTTTCATTCAATGTTTGCAATATGCAAACTTATATCTTGGTACAGCCCTATAAATAACAAGCGCGTTCCAACGTATAAGGAAAGGGAAAGTCGTTAATGTAAAATAAACGCAACTAACCTACTAACAGGCCTTTCAGCCGATAGCGCGCTTATCACCACCCGTAACTAACTACGAGTACGTACTGCTAACTGCAATCGACAGAATTTCATACACAAATCCATGCAAATCAATCAACAAAACATGTTTTTTATCAATTTATTCACACTATTATTTAATGTTAACAATAATTAAAATATGATTTGTTAATATTTTAATATCAATCATACTTAAATAACTTGTTTGTAGTAATATTAAAAGCAATTAAGAAATTACTAAACCGGTATAAGCGTTAATGTGTTACTGAATTCAAGTTTTTACACCGCTCAAATATTTGCTCAGAAATCTGGGATTTATGGATGTCAAATTATAGAGGCTATGAAAATTATTATTCAGTGCATAATTATTATCACAAAAGCTATGCATACCAAACTATAAAATTATCGGTAATTAAATTAGCGCGAAAAATATTTTATCTGTCATTTTATGTAAAAAGTTATCTAACATTTTGAAGAGTTTTAAAATATTTTTTTGTTATGGAATGAAACGCTTTAAAGACATAATTTGAATTACATTATTTGCAATGTAAATTAATCGTGATATTGACAGCTTTGTTTTTAGTTGGCAATGCAAAGGCCAAGTTATGTTGGTCTAGTAGTGTCGGGTGAGGTCGACCCGGAACGGCGGTGTGCGTGCATTATAATACTTAATGACTATCCAATGACATACGTATACGATCTTTTCGTATATAAAACGATTTTATATAGTAACGACTACCGACTTTCCGCGGTGTATATTACGAGGTCTTACGTCGTATCGAGCGGCTCGTTGTTCGCTGGTTTCCCCGTAACACTACTTACCGAATGCATAAATGCTCGCCGTATAACATGTTACATTACACCGCGTAACGTCTGTCAATACGAATCTATAAAGATATTTTTCATTAAATGATTTTGAAGCTTCAACGCCTGAAACAGCGTATTTTATTTGTAAAGGAAATTAAATTATAATGTTGTATTAACTAGCAACATTTACCGAAATTCGTATTACTTGAGAATTTGTGCTTGTTGCATTTCTGTATCCTTTTATGTATCAGTATTCTTGTAATAATGTGTATTATAATTTCAGGTAATAATGGGAGACCGCGCGGCGGCGGAGAGGGCCTGCAAAGATCCAAACCCCATCATAGACGGGAGGAAAGCCAACGTCAATCTAGCGATATTAGGCGCAAAACCTAGAGGGAATATAGCACCAGGTTAGTGGAAATTTATTAATCATATTGTTATAGTAATAGAAGGTTCAACAACTTGTTGGCCGATTTCCCAAAAGAAGGAGGTACTCACGTCTGTACATTTTTTTGTTCTTATTGACGAAGTTCTTTTTCTGCCCGTATGCCACGGTTATCGCGAATGTGTAAATGTATGCCCATTGTATTGTGTTTTCTTGTAACCTAAATGCCTTGAACGATATTGAAATGACGCGTCATTGGATTCTTTCCGGAATTGCGTAATAGACTAGATTTTTGTTAATAATTAAGAAGAATACAGAACAAATATCGTTGTAGAAATATATTTTTCAATCCTATTTGAATATTAAAGTATTTTTATGATCCGTTTGAAGACAGATCTTATAAGATATGTATTCATCGAAGAGTATACGCGCGGGAGCGTTATCAAGTCTCAGCTGTTTAGGTAAGGACCAGCTTTGGGAACACATGATACTCGTTTTTTTATCCTTTTGTTCGTATCTGCTCTCCGTAGCGACAGCGTGTCGTCTGAACAGACAAAAAATCATACATTCCCGTCGCGTGTGACCCGATAACTGTCTGGGGGGTCAACATATTCTTGTGTGCTTTCTTGTCTAAAATCTAAGACGAATTAACAACTCTATGTTACTATGGCTTATATGCTTTTTAGATGTGAATGTACTTGTGTATTTAAATGGTTGATTTAAATATGTGAATATGTTAGCGGGTTAAGGCAGGCGTTGAACTGCGTTTAATGCCTCAAATTTTACATTTTAAAACTTTTAAAAATAAATTGTTCGCTCAATGGTTATTATTGGCAGCAGAAATATGACTTGTGATCCATAAAATTAGTTTTTTTTAAAGAAGGACAGAAATTATAATTGGGTTACTTTAACTTTTAAGATTTGCATAAACATTGAAATATGGTTTTAATTTTAGTTTTTTGTATTAAAAATGACTATCGTATTGATAAAAATAATTGATTAATTAAATTGGAAGTGTGCATCGGTTGCCAGTTGGGACTGATTAGACATATCATTTCTACTGATAAGTTTCATTTAGTTGTTATCTCAAGTATTTGATTAACACTATAGTTTTCATTTAGTGACAAAGTAACATTATTTATTTTATTGACTGAATTTGTAATGCAATATACAAGTGTAATGTGTTATTTTAAAATATCAGTAACCTTATATTAATATTACAAAGAGGAAAACTTTGTTTGATTATAATGAATAGGCTCAGAAACTACTGGGTCTATTTTAAAAATTCTTTCACCGTTAGAAAGGTAATTTATCTGCGACTAACATAGGCTATATTTTATTATTTTTTAATTTCACGCAGACGAAGTCGCGGGCAACAGCTAGTTACAGATAACACATTTTTTATAAATAATTTATACATTATGAATTTAAAATATTTAATTTATAATCTACTTGGCAGTGAACACATATCTATGTAATATTAGATATCTTGCCAATGGTCTCGTCAGTTTGTCCTAGAGGTGTCAAAGAGAGAAATATATCGACCTAGGTCTGAAGATGAAACCTATTTTCAAGTACTAATTCCCCATTCCAGTATACATATGTACTCGTAGTTTCTGTTCAGATTTAAATATGTTCCTTTTTTTTCTCAAAATAGTTTAAATAATTTAGTGGTATTATCGATTACAAATATAGGCCTCAATCTTATCGCAAGGTAAACGAACCAGGTCTTAGGTAATATGTTGATTGATATGATTTTTATATCTGCTTTATTTATCAAATATCCAATAAAATATACTTACAATAGCTGTCGCTCGTTTCTTCCGCGTGGAAATAAAAAAGTACTCAATTAGTAGCCTATGTTGTTACAGAGACTAGTCTACATGTCAACGAAATCTGTCGAGCCTTGCCTACCTTCTACCAAATATCAAAACTTTCATCCACTATCCATCCATCAAAACTTTCGCATTTATAATATTAGTAAGATAGCAAGGAGTGAGATCGGTAAGACTTGTTATATATCTTCCGTTGATTACAGGAATGATAGGAATACAAGGATATTGAGGAAGGTCTATGTCCAACAGTGGACAGATAAAGGCTGTTGATGATGTATATTCTGTAACAAAAACCGCTTTCAAGTAATACTACTTCGGTTGCGAAGATAGAATATCAAAAAGATAGTCCGGGTTCAGTGTTTATGTAAAAAAAAGATTTATGCGCGTTTAATATCTGTATTAATTAGGCATAATAAAATTAAGATACGATAAGTCTTATGTGTTTTTCGACGTTATTTATATGATGAAATATGTGTACAAAAGCATTACAACGGCATGATGTAGAAATGGTGAGGACAAGTGTAAAGTATGTGATTCACGCATGTTTTTGTTATAATAAAAAAATCTATTCTTTTATGAAAAGAATCCAAGGCAACGCATGCTTTGATACAAAGGCGCAAATATTTTGTGACGTAATTGAGGTCATCATCATCGGAGAATTCCATAGCAAACTATTAAAGCAATTTTTATAAAAAAAAAAAATAGTTTAAACGCCGGTTTCCCAGTTACGTTTAACCATTCGATAGTGTTTTTGGTTCTATAACTTCATGGAATGCGTTTCCGAACTACGTAACTTGAGTTTTACTACGTTGAAACAGTCAAACTAACACTACTGAATCGCTACGCTAACAATATAAGTTGAAACTCCAGAAACTCAGCATAAATCAAAAAATTGTGCAATAAGTCCCATCATCATGTTTTTGTCAACTTAGACATAGCTACTCTTTCAAAAACCTTACGAGATCTTAAGAAGTATTTTATCTAAAATGGTAGTTTCTTTCCAAAAAGGGGAATAAACAATTTAAATGTGTTAACGCAGTAATAAAAGAAATTGAATGAATTATATAATTTACTCAACAATTTTAATCAACAGTAAACAGTATAAAAACTAGTAAAACAACCCGATAAATCTAAACCGGGGAAACCGCACCGGTGACGTATTTCACACCGGCGTGATTAGGAACGGAACAAGCGGTCTCCCGCCCCGACCGGAAGTCCCTAAACGCTCGGAAACGGAAGTGCTCGGCGGAGGCTTGCTAATTGATTGCGCCCCCGCGGCACCGCGACACGCGCAACCCTTGTAACCGGCCCGTAACATGGTTTTGTTGTTTCAATCAAACAAACGATGTGCCAAAAGAATTAAATAACTCTTTTTGATCGTCGTAAATTGGTTACTAAGGCGTAGTTACACAGTGTAGACTTCTCGTATAAAATCTTCTGTAAGGGAGACCATTTAAAAACTGTGAGGACTTCATGGATTTCCATGCAACTGCAGCAAACAAGCAGCAACTGCAGTTGGTTGTTTTCTGTAAGTCGTCTTTACTCTCCAGTAATCAAAGACCTTTAAAAATATAGACAAGGCATACTGAACAAAATTTTTTCACCGGTACTTTCTCTAAAAGGTACTATTATACGAGTATATCAGTTGTCAAGTTTAGAACGCTACCTTGTGTCCGGGTAGTGTAATAAAACATTTTATAACAATCTCATTTTTGGCATAGCATAAGCTAAACATTGTTATAAAATCTAAACATTTAAATATATCATAATGATATCCCATCAATAGATCGTTAGTGATGATCATGTGAAAAATGTCTCAAGAATATCGACTGTGACTCCTCTATATATTTTTGAATGTCTGCCAGTAACAAATTCAAAACGACCTATGTAGAGATGATAATTGTATTGGTAAGTCCGCGTATAACGTTTATAAACATGTAATCTAAATGATTTGAGACGGACCGGGATTGATTGTCTTCGTCGTCTGCAATGACATGCAGTATAACTTCCGTATATACATTCGCTGTTACCTTCGATAACTGTAATCATTGTCATACGTACAGTAACAAAATTACCTATAAATATTATTACTCCTTATTACTGTTTTAAATAATCCTAATATCCTTGATGTCTTTTCAAATAATTCAACTTTAACGTTTACACAAAACGGATTTTACTTCTATGAAAAAGAAAATGATTGAAAACCCTTTTTTAGTTTCTTATTTAGATTGAATTTGTTGCTTGGTAAATTAATAATAACGTGCTTGTATTTCAAACACGTCATTGACCAAGGTGGCATCGATCTGTAGTTGCCAAATTAGGAAAAGATTCAAGCGTTCAACTCGATTATATATGAAAAAAAATCAAAGTACCTTTTTTTAGATTTCATACACATTTTACAGATAATATATTTTATAACAGATATAAAAATATATCTCATGTTAACTAATACATTGTATTCAGAAATCTGAACATGTGGTTTAAACTTTGTATAATATTGAGCTATTTTGGGCACTATAACTATACTAGTAAGGATGGTAATTCCTAATCAAGTTTAGTGCAACGGAAACTATTAGCAATGGTAGCGCCCAGAATACGATGATTCAGCGAACATATACTAAATCGGGAAGCGAATAAAATATTTTAAACATAACCAAAGAGTCATTCCCACTACAATAGTTACCAACTGGTAAACCTCAAAAAGTTCGGTTGATGTCAAAGAAGGATAGAAGATAAGTGAAATAAGAGAATGACAACGACAGGTTTTTTTTTTGAAATGAACGCAATAGCTATTAGCGACAAATTAAAAATCTTGTATTCGACAATAACTATCGATAACAATACACGTCAAGTCTAGACAACCTTGACTTTTTAAACTACGTTAAGATTGAGTACCTAATTAATTTATTAACGAGTATATTTGTAGCATTTCTAAATTAATATATACCGTACTTATTACTGCTTTAAGGCTTAATATCGTTTACAATTTTATAAAAGTAATAAAATCATCAATAAACTTAGTTCGAAATATGCAACAATACATTTTCTTTCATCTTTGAAACGTGATCAGCAGTGTCATGTGTCAGTAACTACTGAAATACCGATGTATGATTGTTATTTGTTGAATAGGCCCATTCTACTTCTAGGTAGTATGATAACGTATGAGACGTATCGGATAAAAAATTTGTGCGTCTCGAATAAGTTTCATTAACAGTAATTATTGATTACTAATCGATATCTATACTAATATAGAGGAAAAAATTGTGTTTATGGATTTTTGTATGTATTGAAATAACTCAAAAACTACTGGACCGATTTTAAAATTATTTGCACCATTAAAAAGCTACGCTACCAGTGAGTAGCATAGGCTATATACTATTTTTTTAAAATCACGCGGACGAAGTCGCGAGCAACAGCTAGTTAATAGATAAAATGAAAACTTTCCTATGCTTATAAATCTAAATTATGAAAAATAATTAGCAGATAATTCCGACTGTACTTTTGACACAGAGAACACAAATACGCGCATATTTCCTCGAAAAAGGTTACCCTTTTGGCTACGATAGTATAAAAAGGGTTTCGTAGATTAGGTTTAGAATAGTAACAGCCGCGAGCGAGTTGGCAATGTTTTGTAGAGGTCACGGTATTGTTACGCGTCGTGCGGCGCGGGGTGAGGGGTGCGGTGACGCGGGGTGCGGGGCGCGGGGCACGCACAATGGGTGCGGGCGCGCATGACGGCCACCTGGCCGTGGTGTACCGGTCCCGCCATATGCCCGGTGCATTACCATGTTCCTGTTTCATTAAAACTACTGGTTTTTATATCTATGTTGTTCACATCAATTACGTAATAATATATTTTAATGATAATTCATATTCAAATTCAATTTTACTAATGGTAATAGTAAAAACAAACATTTACAAATATTTCGTAATGGATATACAAATTTCATAACTGTAAGAAATACCTAATTAAAAGAAAATTTCGCAAAGTAAAAAGTAACTTATTTCAAATTCATAATTACTTGTTGAAGTTTGATTCGTTCGGCTTTCGCAATCGGTTATCCCAAATATTTCTGTAACATTTAAGCTATAAAAATCTTGTAGCAATCAATGCCATTAGACTATACTATGTAGTAGATGTAAGTCGTATGATAGTCTTGGGCTATATTAGTCCATCAATTTATCTTTACCGTGTTGAAAATCGTTGTTCTTTTTAACTGAGATTTCTTTACGTAAGGGATTTTTTTCTCTTTATTTTTTATAGGGACTTGGGTTTTTTAGAATACCGAAACCGTATAGTTATATACAAACACAATACAAAATAAGAAGATGAAAAATAAAGAAAAACTATAAAGAGTATTTACAACGTAAGTGATTTATTGAAATGTGTTAATGCTATACAATACATTTAGAAAACCGAACCCATGACATCCCAAGGTCAAGCAAATAACAAAACGACTGTTTCAATTTAATACTGAATCTGGAATAAAGACAAAGTCCAAAGAATCGAATAAAACATTCATGTTTCAAAGCATACTACTTAGTAATTTGAAAGTCCAATGTAGGGCCTCAAATTCAGTGAATCCATTTGTATAACAATTTCAACATCCTTTAGTAAATATATTCGAAGATAATTTCAATATTTTCTTACGTTCAGGTATCTTATGGAAATTACGGATAAACGTGTAAATTAACTGTTAACGTGAAGAAGTGCAGAAAGCTATTTATTTAATAGATAAAAATGTAATGTGAAGGTAACGTATATACAAGGAAAAAAAATTTGAGGTTAAATTTTCACCCTATACATCTCTATAAATTAAGAACCCTTAAAACTCAAAAATAGAATCCGTATTCGAGGTACCTATTGTTACCACTGAAGAACCAGGTTTACTAATTAAAGCAATAACCAATTTCCCTTTTAGATGAGTCAACGAAATTGCAAATTGTTGAGAGATGTAAGTAAACAAGAAGCAACTATTCGTTTATAAGTTTCGCTTCTACTCAACTTTGAATAAACGCATTATCGAAAACTGTTAAATCGAACCTGTTTAGTCTACATTTCCTCGTTTCGTTAGTGTTTACGAGAATGCATTGATGTTTACACCAACTTTCCCATCTATGATCTATAACACTTATTAAGAAAATGATTGCACTATTTATAGTTATACCAATTTTGTAATGAAAGACGTCTTGTGTCTACAAAGTTTGTAATCTATGACAAAATAATGTACCAACAAGACAGATGCTTAAATGATCAAATCCTGTCCAGTCTAGAATTTCTCGGTGTCTTTGTGTAGTATTTATCCCCAAAAGGTGCATTTATGCATCTTCCTTTCATCTTAACAGTACGGCTATTTAAATTAGGGTTCATCTCAACACGGTGTGACCGTTAAACTAGTTCGTTCCTGTATCCCATTGTTGCACAGGATACGTTACAGTTAGGGTTGCTAGTTGCCAACGTATTAAAGAGTAGCAGCCGGTTTTATGCTAACAAAACTGCTACCATTTTACCTGCCAGCACTTTTGTTCGAATACAAATAGATAAATACATTTTGGGTCGTGTAATTCAACGACTGTATTAATACAGTCTATAGAGTTTGAAAATAACTAACAATTGGTAAATAAAATTTAGTCGATTTAATCCACACCATCTATTTATTTATTTGTAATTTATTTTACTTTTATCGGCAGTGGAATGTAAATATTTTCCATCGCTTTTGTATGGAAATCTATTCTTCGACATTGATAGACCCATAAAGTCTGTATCAGTCTTCGGCGCGCGCGCATCTCAGTTTAAGCCAAAACAAATAAGCTTTTATTTGGATCGTTCAAGGGTACGTGGGCATATCAATTATAAGAGCGGAATTTATATTTACCTGCATAAATAAATACAGATGTTCCAAATGGAATATACCTTAACGCTCATGAGTAATATTTAAGAAATTGTGAATAAACGTTTTATTCTAGAGAATGATGAGATATTTTAATAACCATTTACTATTACTACCTAAATCATAATTTCGCGAAACGCCAGCGATTTTTCTTCAGTTCCCGCAACTCATATCAGGAAACATTGATCTATAGATTCTGGGTAACCTTGTTTCTAAATGCGCGTCCGTGGTTAAAGCCAGTGCACGTTTTCAAATAGACGACGTCGATTATGAAAACATTGTTAAAGTTTTATTATATGGGAGTGTTGACGAGGGCCGAACGCCACTTGTCCAAACAGCCACGTCGCGATGAATTATTGAGTGACGCCAGCCACGCCATAATCGATTTACACCTGTCTTCAGGCTAAAACTAAAACACTAAGATATTTGTGCCGGAGTACTTTGTAATTAAGTAATTAAGAAGTTTATGTTCGATTAATCAACGCGCGATAGTGGGTGAATTGCTATGTTAAATTCTTAACAAGTCATACGAATAATTGCGTAGATATAGGCTGCTATACCTTCTGACAATTGAACAAAACTGTTAACTTTGCCACACAAATCATTAATTATCCTTCTAGTATTATGTTCGAAAATATGTAACTATAGTTTAAATCTTATCTAAAATAAACGCTGTTAAGACAAGCAGTTTATTTATGATAGCTGTTGCTCGCGACTTAGTCCGCGTGAGATATAATAATAATAAAAAAACATAACCTATGTTACTCACAGAAGAATTATCTATGTAACGGTGAAAAAAAAGTTATAATCCGCCCAATAGTTTTTGAGTTCAATACGTAGAAATTTACAAATCTTTCCTCTTTATAATATTAGTATAGAAGTATAGATTTGTTTCACGATCGTATTTCACTTTTAATCAAACAAGAGTAGTATTTTAATTTAAAACTTATCTTTACCATAACATGTTTCACAAAGGTTGTCTTAAATCTCAAGATAGTATATTTTTGTTATGATGTAAATAGAACGAGCCAGGTTCCATACTTTTGTATTGAAATACGACATCGAGCGTGCCGTCTATCAATGGAATGACATTTACCAAGCACTTGTATGCGCAAACTGGGTCAAATATACACCATACATGTGCACACCTATAATTATAAAACTGAAAAAGAATGCACATTACTGTAATTACTAACACAATCTAAACTATAAAAAAGCAATATTTAGCTTTAGGTTCATCATTTTTGACGCTTCAGAAAATGGTATAGGAGGGTTAGGTCCATTCCTCGAGTATGTCAATGAACGACAACTGACGATAAAGGCACAGCTATCTCAAGGGAGGTATGCTATTGCTCAATACTCAAGTCCTATTGTAATTGAATTTATGACACTCCTGATTCATCGAGCCGCGAACTAAAGCATGCAAGTCATCATTGATTAATGAAGATCCCTTTGAATTCGCTTAGGGTTGTACCGGCGCAGCGTTGTGGGCCCGCTGCGATCGCGTGCGCCCTTCAACGATGCATTACTTATGCATGCCCCTCTCCCCCGCGAAACCCCCGGCCCCTCACTTGGACGCGCTATTTTTATTTGGGTTGTATTTAGGCGATGCACCGATGAGTCCGCACGCGCCGCTCGCCCACGATCGATATCTGTATGGCCACGCTTGGCCTATTATGGCAGAATTGGGGTCCGCCATATTTTCAAAATGGTGACGCTACGAAATAATCAATAACTTCCCCTTGTTTGCTGCAATTCATATTTTTGAGAAAAGAATAGTCAAACGTTTTACAGCGTTAGGTAATTTTTGGTATTTAATACAAGGAAAAAAAACTGCAATTACTTTTATTTACTATCAGTTAATATTATATTTTTTCAAATTTAGATGAAGCTTCGAAGCTTTTCTTAATATTAAAATTTCGATAAACAAGTATGAATTTCATTATCCAATAAAGATACAAATAGGAATCCCTTTTAAGGTTGAACGATAGTCTATCGAAACTAAACTAAGCCAAAGTATACCGATCGATAGAGGGCATACATACAAATGTATGAAGCCATAATGGTCAGCTTAGCTCAGTTGCCACGTGACCACACTATCAGATTCTACGATCATGCCTCCATTTTACTGCCAGCGACGGAAACGTGCAATTACATCGCTTACGATGTACTGCCATTGTCATTGCGATTGTGATTTAGACGGAACTAACTAATTCACTTAAATTACTGCTCTACTGTATCCTAGAAGTTATGGTTCATAATGAATAAGTAATAGACGCGGAAATAAATTGATTGGGGATGTAGGGTACAGATTAAAATATCTGTAAATACCACGTGATCACTTTCATAAACATTTCGATTGATAATTCTGAATTGGAAGATGTAAATCCATTCATTTTAGGTATGTAATGTATTATGTTACTGTTAAATATTGCTTTTATTCGGAACAATAAAACTCCTAAGCATCTTTTTACTTTAACATTAGTTCATTTTGAAACCTTAAAGCATTGATATATTAAACATTGTTTACTTCCAACAGATTAAAGAAGACTGTTTTCTTTTCTGAATAGTGATAAATAAAAATTGCATTGTTACCGCATTGTTCTGGTACAGTTCTGATGTTTAAAATAAATATTCTCATTTTTTATTTGCATGTTTTACTTTGAGCGGAACAACGGTTTAAGAAATAACGTATGTTTTCCGTCCGACGTAAACAGTGACGGGTTTACCGAGAACGAATACGGCTCTGTACGTACGGTACGCAACATCATATCATTTCAGAACGGACAGGCGTAAACAATGAAATCATTTATTATCATGTTACCCGCTCAAAATACCTCCCCCTCAAGACAATAATTGAAAACGAGGCTCGGAAAAATGTAAACTGTAATCAATCTGAAAAGTTATATGCACGCATTTTGTATTATAAAGCAAAAAATTATCGTATCGTATTTTTGAACCGTCATTTTGTGTTCCATAGATTTCTAATAATTTTGATCTATGGAGATATTTAAAAACGTAGGATTAAAAAGGTTTTTTTATTACAAATATGTTAATAGTTTTGGTCAAAAATTTATTTATTTATTTTATTATAAATAGGTTATAGCCCTTATTTGTTGACTGTACTTTAAAAAGACGTGTCCATCGATTTACGACAGGGGCGCATTAATAACGTCGGAGTTGAACGCAATCCAACTGAGCTATGTCTTCCGTGTCGGATGTGTACCGTTTGCCCTAAAATCTTCGCCTTCACTAAAATGTATTAGTTTACTTACTATTTTTAATTCATAGATGATCGAATATTCTTTAGATTTTGTGCATTTTTTTCGAGGCGACAAAGCTGGTGAACAAAAACGTCTACGAAGAAATTATTTTTTAATTGATTTGTTTGAGTATGCGTTTGCATCTTGGACAACTAAGTAACTTAACAATTGAAATGAAATTGCTTTCTAGTATAATACAAAAGACATTGGTACTTTTAAGGTTAAATTAATGGTTGAGTGATTACGAAGGTTTCATTTTTTATTTACTGCTAGGCTTTTACGGCTTCACCGGATTGAAGGTGGCTGTGTGCTAATATAGCTTAAGTTGAACTTTTAGAATGACTGCAAGGGAACCTCCACCCGTCTCCATGGAAGTAAAAGGTTATAGACGAACGTTAGGGTGAAACTATTGTTCAAGAGTTTTCAATTAACAACTTTTTCCATACAATTAAAAACTCGAATTAACGCAGTCACTTTTCTGAATCGATAATCAAGAAACTTTAATCTTTAAAAAAAATTGTCATAATAATAACACACCATCAGACCTCTTATGTACATGTACCTTTTATAAAGAAGGCTTTTTGGTGGCATAAGTGACAATTCGTAATAGACAGGAAGTAGATACAATGTCCTCTTGCCTATGTCGGTTGCTTTCCCCTTACGTCCGTGTAACTCGAGCCCTCTCCACTTCCGTGTGAAGCCATTTAATGACTCCCAATATCACAACCTAGCTGAGGTGACAATTTAATTATGGAATATCAACTTTCGTAGAGCGAAAAACTTATAATCCATTGATAACAGTGCCTACATAATGACTCGACGCACTAGGGATACAAAGATTGTCGAAATCAGGCTCTTGGCTGTAGGTTCATCCTTTTAACTTAGAAAAGAAGAAGAAAGACGATAATATGTTTTGATGTTGAGTCGATTTTGTTAGATCTCAGTAGAAGTTAGTATTTGAAATGGCTTTGTATGTTAGATGGAAATTGAAGTCGCGTAGTTTTCTTGGTGTCTTAATTATTATTTATGTATAACAGCTGGCGCGCAGAGGCTGGCCGTGCGGCCGCCGCCGAGCGGCAACGACTTGGTTGGTCAGTCTATTCTCGTTCGCGATGCCACATTGTCGGAAACAAAGCGAGCTTGCTTTGAAAGCGTTAATGACCAATTTTCGACGTATTCGCGATGTATTTGTGCTATAACATTAGCTCGTTAACAGATTAACGATTACATGATCGTCTCGAAATTTCATTATGTATTTCCTAAAGACGTCAACACGTGAAAATATCATTTCGAAAAATGTTGCAACTGGAACGCACTAAATCGTTACGTCAATAAAGCGTCGTAAAATAGTACGTTTTTACTATTTTTAATTCCTAGATGATCGAATATTGTTTAGGTTTTGTGCATTTTTTTTCGAGGCGACAAATATGGTGAACAAAATCGTGTACGTAGAAATTCTTGTTTAATTGATTTGTTTGAGTATAGCTGCGTTTGCATCTTTGACAATTAAGTAACTTAACAACTGAAATGAAATTGCTTTCTAGCATAATACAAAAGACATTGGTACTTTTAAGGTTAAATTAATGGTTGAGTGATTACGAAGGTTTCATTTTTTATTTACTGCTAGGCTTTTACGGCTTCACCGGATTGAAGGTGGCTGTGTGCTAATATAGCTTAAGTTGAACTTTTAGAATGACTGCAAGGGAACCTCCACCCGTCTCCATGGAAGTAAATGGTTATAGACGAACGTTAGGGTGAAACTATTGTTCAAGAGTTTTCAATTAACAACTTTTTCCATACAATTAAAAACTCGAATAAACGCAGTCACTTTTGTGAATCGATAATCAAGAAACTAAAATCTTTAAAAAAAACTGTCATAATAATAACACACCATCAGACCTCTTATGTATATGTACCTTTTATAAAGAAGGCTTTTTGGTGGCATAAGTGACAATTCGTAATAGACAGGAAGTAGATACAATGTCCTCTTGCCTATGTCGGTTGCTTTCCCCTTACGTCCGTGTAACTCGAGCCCTCTCCACTTCCGTGTGAAGCCATTTAATGACTCCCAATATCACAACCTAGCTGAGGTGACAATTTAATTATGGAATATCAACTTTCGTAGAGCGAAAAACTTATAATCCATTGATAACAGTGCCTACATAATGACTCGACGCACTAGGGATACAAAGATTGTCGAAATCAGGCTCTTGGCTGTAGGTTCATCCTTTTAACTTAGAAAAGAAGAAGAAAGACGATAATATGTTTTGATGTTGAGTCGATTTTGTTAGATCTCAGTAGAAGTTAGTATTTGAAATGGCTTTGTATGTTAGATGGAAATTGAAGTCGCGTAGTTTTCTTGGTGTCTTAATTATTATTTATGTATAACAGCTGGCGCGCAGAGGCTGGCCGTGCGGCCGCCGCCGAGCGGCAACGACTTGGTTATTTATAAAACAGACTCGACTCTCGTTTTGTCTTCGGCGCGCTCTTTATTTTGTCTAAATATACGCAGTTTTGGGAACGTCGTCGCAGCCGCCTCTGCCCCTACCGCGACACCGACACTGGCTTCGCGCCAAAACCTCATATTTTCCCGCCATTTTATATTCCGTTTGATATCTAAAATGTGTATGCGTCAATTTATCTCGCATAAGATAGGTCACTTAAAACTAAATAATTTCAGTTCACGCCTTAAGATAATGGTAAAGAAAATCTTTTATTACTTGCTCATGTATGAATAACATCAAAGATCTTCAGATAAAATAATAATTTCTTCGATCTACTTTTTTTTAACTGAATGACATGAATGTATTTCAGCAATAAAGAGTTTGCCGGCGCAAATTGTGATTTGTTCTCGGCCATTTTTTTAAGAAATGCACTACATAACCAACATTGTGTCGACCATAAGATTAAGATGCTGTGGACGCCCCAAAACTAGGGCACGACTTGGTTGGTCAGTCTATTCTCGTTCGCGATGCCACATTGTCGGAAACAAAGCGAGCTTGCTTTTGAAAGCGTTAATGACCAATTTTCGACGTATTCGCGATGTATTTGTGCTATAACATTAGCTCGTTAACAGATTAACGATTACATGATCGTCTCGAAATTTCATTATGTATTTCCTAAAGACGTCAACACGTGAAAATATCATTTCGAAAATGTTGCAACTGGAACGCACTAAATCGTTACGTCAATAAAGCGTCGTAAAATAGTACGTTTTAATAGTTTTTAATTTTTTAATCTGTTTTGGATTAAGAAAGGAGTCGCTACTTATAATTTGTAGATTATCTGTTATCTGAAGAAAGAGATGGGTATTTTGCAAAGTTACAAAAAGATAGTGGGCGGGTACTTTTAGCCATCAGCTTTCATACGAAATGTTTAGTAGGCATTCGAAACACAATAATAAGTAATAACAACTGAACAAGTTAACAGCCACTTACAGCTTACAGCCAATAATTTTATAAAGATAATTTGTTATACAAGTATACGATACCACCGCGCTCATTCCGGCCGCGTCTAAAATCGTATTTCCGTAGAATCCTTACAAGCGATGCTAAGCACCCTGAGTCGGCTTAGCAGTTCAACGACCTCAAGTCCAGAACTTATCCTGTAACTGCGCAAAAAAAAGACATTAATACTATATTTACTTTATTTACGGCATCGGGACACTGGCCTTATCCTGGACTTTATCACTTTGGCTTTAATATAAAAGAAAAAAAAATCTTTTACATTGTATGGTAAAAATGAAAGTAATTATTATTCATGTTACTTCAGTTGAAATGACGTTCACAATCGATTTGTATTGAATGAACTGGGTCACATCAACAAAAGAACGTCGCATTTGGTCCGAACTACAATAGATATAGAGGAAAAATTAAATGAATCAGATAAGCTTTATGGTGGACAGTTCGACCTCGGCCGTCAAATGGCAGGCCATCGATCGGACACTGGGTTGAGGGGAAGCATCACGCGCATTTGCTGCACGCGACTAACCCTTTGGGTACTTTTCGGCTTTGAATACCACCCTCACGTCAATTTGTGGTCGTTCGACAAATTTAACATTATCGGCTGTTTAAACAAAAAAAACCGTAATAAAGATCCAGCTTAGTAGTTTTGAAGAAAAGACAATTGGGATTTCAAAGTAGAATATATTACAAAGTGCAAGATAGTGCTCGTATAGCTGTTATCCAATTAATAATTGTGAAATTTGATTGCAAATCATAAGTAATAATTAGTGAACGTGACGGCGGTTGACTAGATGGCCTTCCTCGTGTATTACCGTGGTAGCCGAAGCGCAAACTTCCGTGCTGCCCCGGATGTCATCTGTCGCAATCACCGGCATTTCACCACACAACCGCCACGCCAAGCGCTGTGCGAGCCCAATTCGGAAGAGGTCACGCTCATCTGACCAGCCAGCGTTAATCAATGTTCCATTGATTGTGGTCTATTGTTGAAATTGCACATTTCCCTAATGTCATCTATATCTGATTACATGTTTAACCTTCAATTAAATGTAAGCGGATGGCGGCTCGTTTTAATGATAACTGAGTTGTAGGAACTATAAATCTAATCGCCTTTTGTAATCATGAATGTTACATTCATGTACCTAGTTAATATCTGGTGGACATTTGAGATTATGAAAAGATCAGACGAGTCGTCAAAACCTTAGTAATCTTTAAACCAACCAATTTTATTTGATACTTGTTTTTAATATGAATAATTTAACACAGTTTCATTACTTTAGTATGGTTAAAAATATACAGTTTACTAGATTACAAACTCGTTCGTTCGGCGTAAGACAACAGACACCATGAATTCCAAGGCTGTTGATAATTATATTCTTGTTGAAGCGTTTGTATTTTAGTCGTACGAGTATGTGACATTTTAAAACTTCCATCGCTTACGATGAAGAGCAAGCGTAGGTATAGATCGTAGTATTCGCGTTCGCCGCGGCGTGTTAGCGTCTCAAAGCCATTTATAGCCAGCGTTTGTCGTCTTCTTGTCAAGAGGCATGTCCCTGGACGTCGGCCCGGGCGGGCGGCGAGCGACCGAAATAGCCGCCGCCCCGCGCCGCTTAACAATGCAATAAAAAGAAATTAACATTCTAAAGTCGCCTGCGCTAAGTTGATTCTCGTGTCATTTGGATGCGGTCCAATATGCCGTGATATTTCTTTTAGACAAGACTCTGGTCGCTTCCGTTAAGTGAGAGCGAAAATAGACGCATCTAGCGCGGACGACGAGTGATAGTTTTTTCTTGGTATCTCGATGTTATTTCCGTTGTCACCTCATTACCGTTGTTGATATGTTGGTTTGTTTGTCGCAGGCTTTGGGCTGGCAGCGGCCGCGGCGGCGGGCGTGCGCGCCGGCTACCCTACCGTGCTACAGTCGCCGTACGGGTAAGTAGATCCCCGTTTCCACTTCCACACATGCGATTCAATGTTCAATGGTACATACACTTACGAATTTGCCAGCACAGCGGCTTCCTGCCGTTGCTTACACATCTCACGAGACAAAAATCAGACCTGCAATTATTTTTAATGACGACAGTATAGGGCAACAATGTGCCTATTTATACTCTTACAAAACTTTCCGGACACACTATTAGTAGTTTTGTCACGAAGCTAGAGCTTTATTGATGTGAGGTGCACGACTTACCGCGTTAGGTAAAGTGTGCAGCGGCGGTAAGTGAGCCCTGAGGGGTAGGTGCTCGAGCCGAGCCTGAGTGGAGGTGCTGAGCTGAGTTTTGTCTCGGTAGATGAGGCGGGCGGCGCCTGCGCACGGCCGGCGGCGCGACACCCGGCGGACGTCTCACCTTATCTATATAACAAACATTTTCACATAGGTATCTATGGCAAGCGTGAGCGTGAGAGTGGATTTTTTTCGTTTTGGGTGTGAATTAGTCGATTGGGTTTTTAATGTTTACGTTTTATAAAGCTATACGGGGCATGGGCGGCGCCGGCGCCGGCGCAGCCACCCGCGGGCGCCGCCCAGCCCGCACGAGATGCGCATCGTTACCAACACTCGATGTTTTCTTACTTATATTTTATTTATGTTTTATATGCCGTGTTCGTGTAAGATTTTTGTTGATTTGAAATGATTTTTTTGTTGGTGGTGGATTTCGTTTAATACACTTACTAAGTTTTAAGCGCGTAACCAAACTTACCTTTTAAGCTTGTTGCGCGCTGAACTTCGCATTTAAAATAGAATATCTTATGGCCAATTCTGTATACGGTATGAAAACCCTGATTGATTAAAAAATATGCTTTATTTCATATCTTTTTCAAATCTATTGAAGCATTTAAGCGAGCGCGTTTCAGGCTGCGGGCTGTTTTGTTACGCGGTGTTACTCTGTGACCTGAATTTTAGAACAAAGTGTAGCTTTATTTGTTGCCTCGTTTCAACATATAGACACTGTGCTCTGATCTAGTATTGTGTCATTTCACTTTCCGTGCAGCAATAAATGTGAATTTTTCCATCACTTCCACTGGCGTGTTACGTGAACAGTAGATCGATGATAACCCAATGCCACAGTTCCGCCGCCGAACCACTACAGCTATTATTTATTCATCGATAGTCCAACCTAATGAAAAAAACAATCGAGCGAAAGCTAAATTCGATTAATCATTGTCAGGTTTTAATTCTAAATTAATGAGTATGTAGGCGTATGTGGGCGGTTGGCTTCCCAAATATATGTATGTAGGTGTTTCGACGTCACCCCGAGCATTCTCCTCGTATATAGGTGTGCATGTAAGTAACCGATATTGTAAGTATACAAAACTAAAATCTGGACCCTTTAGACATCTAACAGTAATATAATAATGATAGATGTGATATTAAACGAATCTTAGTTTATGATTGTCTGTACCTATGTAGATGTGGCAGCTTGTGTGATGTTTCGCCAGTTTTATAATGCTCTTTACGCGTGTTTTGTGACATCTCTTCAGATCTTCCTGTAATAACTTTGATACACCCTTTATGTCGTATTAGACGAGAGAGTTTTGACGAGACATTCCAGGCTTATAGTTGCGTATTTGTCGTTTTTTTCTTAAATACAGTTAAGAAGTAGGTATTGCACATTGTGATAGTACTAGCGGCCCACAGGTGGGCGTAGTGACCGGGCGGAGTTTGCGGGACGGGCGTGATCCGCGCATGCGTCTTCGGCCTCACAGCCTGCGCCGAGCTGATCCGTCGAAAGCCAATCTCGAACAGAAATCTATTCGTCCCTCTCGAGCGCTATGTAGTTGAAAAAAGACGAACGCTGGAGAAAATGTTTAGAATTAAAACGTGTTCGCGGGCGAGTGCTCTCCGATGTGGCTGATGCGGCACGTTCTCGAGGGCACTCCTCCGTGAGACTTGACCGCTCCGCGTCTCACTATAAAGGGAATTATGCCAAGATGACATTTTTCGTTACTACCACAAACGCCTGATCAAATTTTGATAATGTTTAAAGAAATTTTAATAAAGTCTGATCTAAAACTATTTGATAGTCAAATATTAAAATGCATAATTTAATAACTCTTTTACAAGATGTTTTAAAATCTCTCTCGCAAAGTCTTTTGTATAAATAGGTCAAACTAAATCACAAAACTTGTCATTCCCCCATTTCTTCCCACTCTGACTAATGGCTTTACATTTTTCTGGCTTAGCATTTTAAAATATAGGTTGAGAATCTATTTAAACCACATATAATATACTTGCATACGTACATGATAAGTATATTTAGAATTTTCTAAGCATCCTGGCCTTTGACGTAAAAAAATGTGGCTCCAATTCGATTAACAATATAAGTACAACATTTTTTTAATGTTTTTGGCAATTACCTAGTAGTTAAACATAATTAATATTTTCCATTTAAAAATTGAATTGAATCTTAAAGACATTGAAATTAGTTATGTGCAGTAATAACGCATATTTCAAGTAATTCTCTACTAGATTCGTGACGTTCGACCGAATTACGGTCAAGACGACGTTACCAGCCGACATTTTTATTAGGTTTCTTTTTTAATCTTTGGTGGCAGTGACGCACGGTGGCGGCCGTCCGCGGGGACGAAGTACAGACTGCGAAAGTCGGGCTCGCTCGGACTAGGCTGATTGATGTCTACTAACCTAACATGACAAGCTCGCGCCTCACAAGGTTAACGGGGCTAGATAGAGTGTGATGACAGATTGAAAATGTGTTTAATTTTGCAACGATGATTTTTCACACTACGTAGTTTAGATAATGAGTGTGAAAAGTTATCAGGGGCGTTGACGGCTTAGAGTTTGTGTGTTTCCGTTGGTAAAAGTGTTGTTGATTGGCAGGTTGTCCCCGGGGTACGTGTACGGCACGCCGGGGTATGCGGTGAGCGGGGTGGGTGGCGGCGTGGGTGCGAGTGCAGGCGGGCTGGTGCAACTGCCGCCGCTGCAGCACGCCGCTGCCGTGGCTGCCGCAAACCACTTGTACGAGTACCAGGCGGCCGCGGCACAGGGCGCGGCAGCTTACCAGCAGCAGTACGCAGCTGCCGGCTTCGATCCTTACGCAACAGCTGCAGGTAAGTTCTTTATGCTATTGTCTATTGTTTTTTTTATAGAAGGGAAAAGTAAACTACTGCTCGGATGATTCAATAACTACTGCTATTCATAGATATAAAAACAATCAGATGAGTTACAGATGCCTTGACATCCTTTATGAAGTATGACTGTTGCGCTCATTGATTTGAACGTTAAAGATGAAAAATTATAAAAGACACGTTTTAGGTTCTTTATCACCCCTGGGAATTAAATGAAATGCTTCGACCTGTATTGGACACTTGCCACGGTCATGTTTCGCAGGTGCAGCCGTCAGTCTAGATTTAGACTATAAAGTGTTCATGAATGTGAAGTGTAGACGTGTCAATTATTTAGCTATTGATCGCATTAATTCATAGCATCTCGAGGTCTTAACTTATAGTCAAAGAGTAAACAATTATAATAGAACGGAAGATCCGTAGTCGATATCTACAACTGTTCAACGAGACTATATCTGTCTTTCGAAGCTATCAAATCAGTAGTCATTAAATATATCAGACAGATGAAGTGCTTCGCTTTGTTACGATCACGTAAGTAATATGATCTGTCATTATTTCCAGCTGCGGCAGCGGCTGCGAGCGGCGCGGGCTACATGTCGCCGTACTACGCGCTGCCGGGCGGCGGCGTGCAGGCGCCCCTCCTGCCGCCTCTACCCTACCCGCCGCAGCTGCAGGAGGCGCGGATGCAATGAGACCGCGTTCAACAGACTCCGTGGCTACACTACTACTCAACTAATACGATGCCTTAGTTTACTTCAGCCTCTGCGCATTAAGTGGGTAAAAAGCGTAGACAGTCGCACATAATCAGCGCAACCTAGCGGCTGTCCGCTTGTATTATTCCATCTGTCATTTGCGACAAGTGACAAGCTGCTTTCCTCAACTTGATGCGTAGGATTCGTCCAAGTAGCCGCAATCTGTTGATAAATTGTGATGAAACTTAAAAAAAAAAACTTCTCAGATTCAAGTCCGACATTTCCAAAGGTGAATTGAAATTGTGAAATGGAATTGAAAATGTTACCGCTACACAACCAAATATTATCTAAACGTTTAACACTAACTTATCGCGTTTAAACCAAAAAGAAGTATAAATGACCAAAGCTATGAGCTTATACCAAAACATTGAAGACATCTCGATACATAATTCTTTAAGGTACGGATAAAGGTGATGGGTCGACTCTAGTAGACATAATGTACTTAATATAAGAAATATGTACGTTAAATTGAGGTTATTCTAGATAATAATTAGCTATGTTAAACAAAGCTCTTGCCACGCCTTCCTGTAATCACATATAGTTTTACTAACATATTAAATATATCTGTACATATAACCCATTATTTTCAAAATAATAGAAGAGATTAAAATAAAGAAAGCTGTTAAATGACAATAAACACTTGAAGAACTGTCTTTTCACCTTAAATATTCTTTAAATCATTTTATTCAAGTCCAAAATCTTAATTTGTTTTACTAGACTTTTATTAGACTTGAAAAGAATGCTTCATTACTCAAGTTACATGTTTACTATCGTTTTTTTTTATTTATTTTTAAGTTTTTGTTTTGTCCGACGATTTTATGTAAAATTATCTTGATTTTTATCTCTGATATCTTCTTATTTTCATCTGTGCTTTTTTATGATATATGACGAAAAATATTTTTATACTTAAAAACATGTAAGTAGAACTGTTCTTGTATTTCTTATTTATTCAATTTGTACAGTCATTCTGGACGAATAACTAAAGTTTGTCAAATCACAGCTTACTTTGATAAGTCGCAATATATAACCTAAAAGAAAGTTAGATTTCAGAAAAGTTTATATGCAGTCGCTATGAGAATTTTTAAAATATAACCTAGTATGTAATATCATAAAGATAGATATAAAAGAAATGTAATTATTTTCTTAGCGATTGAATTCACGTCCGTCGACTAAGACTGATGTCTTTAGTTATATGGATGAAGAGGTTATGCGACGTGTATGTAATGTAGCTTTTATAAGTCTGTAATTACATGTCCATATTGCTCAATGTGTCCAGGAAGGACGGTTTAGCGTAAGGAAGGAGAGCAATAAAGGGCTTATTTAATATTATAATTGATATATGTACTTCTATCGCTGTAAACTTAGTTCGTAAACGCCCTTCTAACATTATGTTCTCCAAAGCGGTATAGGGTACTTACTAGGTATGTAGTTTAATTCAATTACTAGTCCATGTAATTTTAATGATAAATAAATTAGACTTCCGCCGGCCGTTCCTATATTAACTAACATAATTAACGCCTCATTTAATCGATGGTTTCTGCTTTTTAAAGAAATATATAACTCAGTAAGAACACGAGCAATGAAGGTTGTAAATGTTGAGGCTATTACAAGATCAGAGCGTGGAGGGGCCGGCATGTAGTACAAGTTAAGGGCATTAGACCTGTAGGGAATACTAAACCTAAGGTCTGTAAGGTTAATATTAATGTAATTTGCTGTTATTCGTAATTTATTTTGTTGATATTTGTAAAGCGTCATGTTGATAACTATTTATTGTGGAAGAGTAATAAAAAATTGTTAAATATTTAACGACCGAATTCAATCTTCCTTAGGGCCCTCGTAGACTACCGACTTTTTACCGGCTTAGTCGGGCTTTTAATCAGTATGAGCATGTAATGATGTGCGCACATTACTCGGATTTTCTTTTACATGATTTTGGCTTGCCCGACTCGATTAAATTATCTGTCGATTAAAAGTCAGTAGTGTGTGGGGACATTTAGCGTCTTATCACCGTCTAAGTCTTGAATTGTGATTCGGTCCAATATTATATTGAAATATACACAGTAAACTTTATAATTGTAAGTAGGTTTAAATGTTTAATGCATACCAAATGGAACATTAAATCGTTTTAGCCATAGTTGTGGCCATCTTGCCTTACATATACTACTTATTGTATAGTTTATATAAAAGAATATATAATATATTGCTACACATATCATCGAACCGGGTGTACGATTTTAGTGTCCGTTGCCGTCAGTGTGCACTGGTCAGTCCATTTTATAGTGCATTTCATTCACAGTAAGCACAATTATTTATGTATTACGTACTCGATAAATGGAAGTTCATAATAAAATACTTAATAATTGTTACGAGTAAATTAAAATTATACTGTAATTGTACTTAATTTAGGTTTAACTAAAATGGAAAATAATTTTGTAAGGTAAAAAAATCACTGTTTTTTATTTCATCCCATCCCCATGTAGTTTTAAGACGAACCGGAGTTGTTACTGCTACAGTTTATTTTAATAAATACTAAGATGTTTGTCGTTCAGAGGAATTTGTGTCGTCAGAAATCTTGGCACCGAATCAACACCGATTCAGTACTATCAAATAGCCTATTGCATAGTCGTATCACAAATCTTGACTAACATTTTTATAAATGTAGTAATTATCTTTCTTGACGAATAATGGACAATTTAACTAAAATTACGAAAGTAGAGTCTTAAAACAATGATTAAGCAAAAAAAAAACAAACATTTCAAATTAGCTTCAGTAAATAAATCAGGTCGTTTTTTAAATTGCAAAATACAGCTTTCGTAATTTCATAGGACGCCATATTCCCAAAAATCGAACAGGGAAGCCAACGTAATCTACAATATACGAGTTCTAGTACATTCTACAAGGAAATTCGACTCCCCTTTGCTACTTATTCGCCCTCCCCAATCCTCATTGCAACTGCTTTGTTAAAATCCTTTGGGGTTGGACGAGACGAGAATATTCATGTCGTAAGTACCTATAGGTTTCGTTGTATGATGATTTAACTTTAAGAATTATTGAGCAACAATTTTATATTTTAGTTTTCATAGTAGCGTTAATTTTTTTTTAACTTTTCTTCGCACTTTGCTGCCATTCATTTTAAGTGAACTTTGTAACAGTTTTGGGGTTCAGTTAAAATAGTAAGAACTAAGAAATGGTTACAGTCAGAAATGACTAAGCGAACGCGATCAACTAAATAGTGTTTCAAATGTGAAAACGCATTATTATGATAATCTTTCGCCATCTCCCAGAGCAGAGCTTATCCCACTCACGTGGAGTTAGCACTCAAGATTTTATTAACCTTAATGTTTTGGCTTAACTTTTAAGGCGGACCGCCTATGGCTTGTATTTTCAAAAAACCCTTGTAAGAAGTACATTTTAATACAATAACTTAAAATAAAAAAAATCGATAATTTACATGTTCATAGAACATCATGTCATTTTTTGTTTTTCCTAATCTGTAGCCTCTATGGTGTTCATACCTGCTGTCACCGTGACTGTCAAATTGACATACGTCAAGTTGATTGAGTTGTTGTTTCTGTTTTTCTTAATTTTCGCTGTTTCTGTTTAGTATGCAAGCTTTTTTATTAATTTCACATAATTATTGTCAACAGCACCATATTTTTAATTGCCACATATATTAAAAAATAGGAAGTACATTTATTTCTTTACGTATTGTGTATATCATGAAATAGAGGCTATTTGACAAGCTACTTGTATTTCCCGGTTAATACATCGAAGTACATTTCGGGATTAGTTGTATTTCATCAACATGGCAGGGCAAGGACACCAGTTCCCTGGTAATTTCCAGGGTAATCCGGGAGCCATGAGGTCAGGATATGGCGGTGGACCAATGGGTGGCCAAATTCCACAAATGCCAAATCAGTTAACAGGTACCATATATTTAATTTTCACCGATTGCTATTTTTTTTATCTAATGGAAATTGTTTAGTGTAACAGTTATAATTGATAGTATGAGCTCATAATATAGTAATGTTTTTCAATATTTTCAGGTGTTATGGCAGGTCCAATGGGTAACGCTGGTATGGTTGGTATGGGCAATCAGATGGTACCACCATATGGAGCTGCAATGCAAAACCAAATGGGCAACATGGCAATGGGACCTCAAGTAACTAAATTTTCATTTCTAAACAAAATAGTTGAACATTATGATTTTCATAGTAGGAAATATCAAAGAATAAAGAAAATTTAATTGATCATTTCTACACATGTAGGGATAGTATATAAGTCACTTTAAGTTAGTTATAAGTGCATCTACAAATGCAAATGGCTATGGGCACAGTATGCTTCACAATTACGGTGGTTGCTTGCTTATTTGTCACTTCATACTGTAAAAAAGTAGAACATCATTTATAGCCTGTATTTATATAAGCTGATCTTTGTCTCTATGTAGTTTATGCACTAGGTCTACTCACTTACTATATTTATCAATTAATTGCAGGGAATGGGAGTGGGAGGAGGAATGGGGCCCAGTGCAGCAATGGTACAGCAAGTTGTACAACAACAAGGTAATGATTTATTTTGCAGTTTTTTATATTGATATTTTAAAAATATATAGAAGTTTTCTTCTAAATAATGTTTGTGATTGGTTAACTATACTACCATGTGCTGAAATAAGTAATGTTTACTAGGCTGAAAAGAATGATTGTTCCTTGCATATCAATTCAGTTATTTAGAATGTGTTTGTTTTCATACTACAGGTAGAGGAATACTCTTATTCCCAATGTGTCAAATAATGGGTACGATGATAATGATCAAAAACTAAAAAGAAAGAATGGCTTAACTAATATGATTGTCAAGTGACAGCACCAACTACTTTCGGATCCTCAGTGTGAGGTGCAAAGAAAGCAAAATGAACATTTATCCTGAAGATGGACCCCCAATATATTTTGATAGAGTTTCACAAAAGTTTATACAAAAAGAATGATGTAATTGTTTGTTATTTACAGCTATGCAATCCGTACCTGTACCAGTAGCACCCCCCGCGCCGCCCTCCGCCCCGCCGCAACAGAATAAAGACTTCAACACTGCTTCCCTGTGCAAGTAAGTTTGGTTTTCACACAAAACCCTTTTGAAGTAAAAAGCAAACATAAAGTTTATTGCAGTGTTATTTTCTTGATGTTACTCACAGATAAATTACCTTTTTAATGGTGAAGGAATTTTTAAAATCAGCCCAGTAATTTTTGTGTTATTTTAATACATACAAAAATATAAATCTTTCCTCTTTATATTATTAGTTTAGACTAATTTTGTGTTAAATAATCTTGTCGCAAAACTTGCTTTATACAAACACTGTTTCAAAGTTTTTCTAAAATGTCTTGTATTTTACAACCTCTCGATAGTAGCTCTAAACAAATCTGATACAAAGTTGATTACCAATATCTCCTCAATCTAGCTTAACTATGCAAAATATATCATACTATTAAATGTGCTATAGTACTGTTAATGTTAAATAGGTTTGGACAAGAAACAGTCCAAGATATAGTTAGTAGGACACAAGATGTATTCCAAACGTTAAAAGCTATCCAGCCTCCGAACGGCACTCAGCACGGAGAAAACGCCAGCAACGACAAGAAAGCAAAAATGCAAGAACAACTACGCACAATACGACTGCTATTTAAACGGCTGCGGTTGATTTATGAGAAATGTAATGAAACTTGTCAGGTAGAGGTATAACTTTTTTTATAATATTTAGCTTGCACTAATAAAAAATCTAACATAGTTAAATAACTGTTTAGGTGTCCCACAATTCTCGTAAATTGTCAGATAACAATCCAATGTATAAAATATGTGATGGAAATATCGGATTTAGGTACCCTATCAGACAGTGACGTCACTTTTAAGCTATCAGAGCCTCTATCAGCCAGTGGTGGGACAGGCCCTCAATCATTCTAATCTTTGCATCTTCCCTTAAGGTAAGGATGGGAAGGGGAAGTGGATAAGGCAGTGCAGGAGAAGCATAGGAAGGGATCCTCTTAATGTGCATCTCCTCCGAATTCGCCATTTTGGCGGATTCAGCTGGCCTCTTGCTCGTTTGACACCTTGTAATATATTAAAAAAAATATTTAAGTAATTATGCTAAAGGATAGAAGAATCTCATATAAATTTTTAACCTATGTTTTAAACATTTAGGGGATTAATTTTGAAAGTTTTTGATCACTTTTTTAATGAAATTAAATTGATAAATAGTTGATTCCTTAGTGGAAAAGTGTATTTGCTGATATATGGAAGTGAATTAAAAATCCCTTTCTTGAGATGGAACATTTGCTTGGAATAATATAATTTTCTGTTAAAAAGTAACTGCAGATGTGTTTAAAATTTCCAGGGTATGGAGTACACTCATATGGAAAGTCTGATACCTCTCAAAGATGAAGCTGATAATAAAACATTAGACGAGAGACGAAACACAGAGACATACAGACAAATTTTAGAAGAAAATAATGTACTCACTGAACAGGTTTGTGAATTTATCATATATTTTAAATGGAATGGATAGACATTAAAAAGTAGTTTTTAATAATATTTTAAAGTCTCGTAATTGTAAATTATATGCTGATAATATAAGGTGTGCTGTATGTTTTAAATTAGATTGCGTTCTACCTCGTGTTATGACATAATACGTCACGAATGACGTCATAATAAAGTGCCGGTTCTAGAACATTCTTATTTACAAATTTCTATATAACTCGATTTGTTGAATCCGTTATTTTTCCAGGTAGTAACAAAGAATAAACAGCTAAAGGAGGTGATAACAAACTTGAGGACAATAATCTGGGAGATAAATGTTATGTTGACTATGAGAAGGTCATAGAAGACCACATGTTATAGAATGGCTCCAGGATCATTGAAATAACCAGGATATCATACTAATATTATAAATGTGAAAGATTAGATGGATGTATGTTTGTTAGAGTTTGTAGCCTAAACGGCTGAATGGATTTTGACGAAATTTGGTACAGATGTAAAGGAGAGTCTGGAAGAACACATAGGCCACTCTCTTTTGTTTTTTTTAAATTCCATGCAGACGGAGTTGCGGGCGAAAGCTAGTAATTACATAAGATATATTTGTCTGTCCAATCTATTCACATTCTTTGTTCTTTTTGACATGTTAATGTCAAAATCATATCATAAAATACAAAACCATTCGATACCATGCACATATACAACCTCGTTGTTCAACAAATATCTTTTGAAATTCTGACTGTGTATGTAGTCTCGGAAATCAGCAGTGTTCCGCTTTCAGAAAAAATACCTTGTTTCTTACAAACTCCGTCTCTTCTGACAAATTAATTAGATAGCAATGAGTTGTTAACGAACGGGATAGTAAAAAGTATTATAATTAGCCGTGTAACATTGACCAACATTTTTTACGAAATCGAATCAAATCGAACAAACTGTATTTTTTTAAGTAGAACATCGCCAGATTCCCCAATTGTACATAAGATTAAACGGAAAATAGTTTTATATGTTTACTAAACTAGTATGACCCAAAATTATGACACTCCGAGGGAAAATGTTAATGAAATTATACCCCATTGTTAAGCGGTTGTCGTAGGATAAAACATTCTTACCAAAAATATTCCTACCACAGATTAGGGTAGAAATAAATATAAATAACTTAAAAAAAAAAAAAATTGAAAAATCTTGTAAATTAAGAGATATTTTAAAACCCTGCATTTCCTGTATTGTTGATATCCTGCTTATTGTGATCAATTTTAAGTGTACATAGATTACTGTACAAAGTAGATAAAAAATCGTAAATTTAAGAAAAATGTATTTGTATTTTAGTTATAAATATTGAAATTGAATAAATATATGTGGCGTATCCAGTGTTTTGTTTTTACTGATATTTCTGCAGTTTTTTAAACCTGCTTACAATTGATCATTTTGTTTTCTCTTAAGTTTTTAATCAATTATTCTGACATTAACCTTTATAAGAATAGAAAAGTTGTAGTCTTACATTTGAAAAGAAAAACCACGTTTTAATTATTTTATTAAATTTAATTAAAATAAAGTTTACACAAGTTAGTGTTTCCCTAAATTACCTAAAACTCTAGTCACTATAAATAATTAAATAATCATAAAGCAGATGGCAAGCATTCTTTTTAAAAGGGTACTTCAAAGAAACCATTAAAGGCATTCTAAGTTATTAATTAGAATATTGTTTAATCGCTTAAGATTAACACCAGAATAGTATTTTTTTAATTACGAACTTCAAATAGTTTGAAATACAGTGTCGTCAAGTATGTCTTGTAATAGAGAATTTTTTATCAAATTAATTTTTCTTACAACAATATAACACAGTGTACTTTGTTGTTTATAAAAAAAGTATTTTAGAAATTAATTGAGTACGTCTATCTGCGTTCGATAGGTTTAACAACTTCAGTGGCTTTCTTTTTCTTCTCTAGAAACTTCTTTTCGTAGTTTTCTTCTGGTTCCAAAACCAGGTCAGGCTGAGGTTGGTCTGCTTCTGGTATCTCCGGTGCTGCATCCACCAGTTTACCAGCGCTCCTGCCAGCTGGTAACGCGTGGAAGGCTTCAGCTAGTTCTGGATTGATCTCCTCCAGCGGCGTGTCTCCAGATCTGATGTAGACGGGGACATAGCCAGGCACTGGGGGTAAGAACTGCCATCTCGGACGCGCCTCTGGAAATGTTAGATTAAAAAAGTTAGACAAGGCATTTTTTACGAAATTCCAACTTTATGTTCAAATTTTATAAAACAAGACTGCTAGTAAGTGTGTAAGTGTGAGGGTCGCCATACACGGACAGCTTGAAGTATTCTATATGTTTCAAAAACTGTTTCTTTAGGTGTATAGCCGTAGCATTTTTTTTTCAAAGTTTTTTGGTAAATTGTGGTCCGTGTATGGGAAACCACTACGATATTGAAAATGAACGTCGTGAAAGACCTATGATCGATTAGGACTTTTATGTATTCAGTAAATTTGCAATGAATGATTAATCATGTACATTGAGCATGACATTTTACTACAACTGTACATTAGAGAAACCTGTCCACGCTAGCGGTAATACGATTTACATAAAAGCTTTTAATGACTACTTTAAATTGTCTCGTACGAGGTTTAACGAGTCAATATTGGAAATGGATTTATAGGTTCGGTTACTCGATTGCTACTTTTTTATGCAAACGCATTTTGTTCTGCAATGCGAATGATTTAATAAACTCAGTTGGGCATAATCATACAAATATTGTAGATGCGAAAGTTTAGATGGAAGGATGTTTGTTAGAGTTTGTAGCCAAAACTTCTGAACGTATTTCGATGAAATTTGGTATAGACGTAGAGCATAGTCTGGAAGTACACAAAGGCGAAAGCTATTAGGTATATTATAAAATCTTAGGTTTATTAGAAATAGATGACATTGCGTTAAGTATAATTATGTCAGTTAATCGATTTGATCGTAAAATTTTCCTATTAGCATAGGTTAATAGCGTATGCTATCGCCTGGCCCGATGTCCGGACGGGATCAAGCATGCTAATGCAACGTGCATCGTAAATTTGCTAATAGATAATGGGATAGAATAGACGCGTCTGCTTGTGTAGACGTTTCCCTTGTTAGCAGGGGTCGTTCAACTTGGTACTGTCAATTTGTCAATACATGAACAGAATCTAGATGTCTTTAAATATTTAGTATCGTGACATAAAATCCCGAGAGAGAAATTAATCATTCACTGAATCACAAATACGTAAGAGCGGCAATTAATTGCGAAAAATTATTTCCAAAATTTCGTTTCGAGAAAATGAGAGCATAGGAAATACGTAGTTTAAAAAGTTTGTACTCATTTTGAACTTTCTGTTTTACCAATCAGAGGCCGAGTTAGAAGAGCACGTAAACATAATATATGAGTTCGAATGTTCGATATATTGTGAATATAAACGAGTTGATATCCCTACTATACTGTATCTTGTAGCCCACTGGTACACAGCATTAAGCAATATTGTCTTGTGTTTTAAAATACTTCAAGATAAAACTCTCACTTTGCGAGAATAGTGTAGGTTTACAGTATGGCTTAGAAAAAAGCTGTTTATTTGACTTCTCTTTGTTAGTTAAACGTAGACATTACTTAGTATAAGTGGTTTTCTGTTAGCTTTTACAAACGGAAGTCAAAAATGACGTGCGTATATTTATTTTAAGATATTCTTAGTATACAAAGATATGCTGTTTAATACATCATGATAATAAATTAACATAGTAAAAAGATTTTTTTGCACGTTCATAAAATATCCATCAAAAAATAAAACTAAAAAAAATGTCTTAAATATTATATTTCGAAACCGTGGATCTTATTTTACATATAACTCTAATAAGATTGAATATTTTGTAACATATCTAAAATTGAGTTTGAATGTAACGGTACATCAGCGCAGCATGGCTGCGAGATTTGTCTAACTGTACTGCGCAAGCGCCCAATTTACACGTTGCTTTATGTACCACGCTAACAAGAAGCTATCGAGTTGGAAGAAATCATGTTGCGTTTTGTAGTTCAATGCTCTATAAATTTTACTGCCACACGACTCCCTTAATGATAATCGTGCGAGTCTAATGCGAAATATGCTACCTTATTGGTGACAACGAAAATATTAAAGTAATAGACGGATCAAAACAGACAAACTTTTGAAATTGATAACAAGAAGCACCTACAAATTTCGAGCAGTGACCCAGGCACTGTTACATGTTGTTTGAATAGATTGGTTGTTTTTTTTTTGCCTCTCATACCATTCAGTAATCATATAGATTATTAATTCTACTATACTTTGCATTTAGAGGCTTTTATAGTTTTTGTCCGTCTTAATTCTGTTTGAGATAAAATGTAAGGCGTAGAGGTAGTATTTACGTACACTTTCTATTCCCAATATTGTTTTGTTGAGGCTATCATAGATAGCGTCGAAGGAAAATGTAGGTTCCCGCCACCCGAGTCCTGTTTCGATAAACAGTGTCTGTAAAACTCAAGTTCCTCTTGGTCAACGAAAAGTTATATTTTGATTAACATCCACGAGAAGTCCATTAAGAGTGTCTAACGGTTAATTTTGACTTGAACATTTTTTGCTCGTCAAATTAACTGTAGCCTCTGGTTTGTGGCTGCATTAAAAACATTATTTTTAACCTAAAACTGTTTATTTTTAAGAAACAAAATATAATGCCGGTGTGATTTAGATATGTGAAAGTATGGTTTTGATGGATCGACGTCCGTTTGTACATTCTGTGCGTTCCAAATTAGCTTTTTATAATGGCCTATGGCTATTAACCTACGGCCAATAGCAAAGTAATTTACAACATAAAAATAAAATCGAAATAGCATACAATATACTTTGATGATCGATCATATTTGTCACTTTTTTAGTCGGTTAAAGTTTTATGATTAATGATTAACTATCATTTTAGATTGCAGATGTTTTTGTCAAACAAAAAGTTGTATAAAACATCATTAACTAACAATGTCTACTAACTAACCTTAAAATGCATTTCGAAAGATGTATACAAATGTCGAAGTTTAATATCAAGAAATAAATGTCGAAAAACATGTCGAATAAATATAGGAATAAATGTAGTTGTCCAGATTTACATATAACCAACAATATTACCTAAAAATATTATTGATAGAAATCCTTCAAGCTGTTTGGTTAACTACTTAATAGGTTGACGGGGTTAAGAAATGACTCTAGCTTCTTCTATCTTTATCGTTTCAAGTGTCTGCATATTGCAACGCAATAACAAAGTTCAATAACAAATAAGGATGTCAAAGTCGTGTTAAATATTGTACAGTAAGTTTCCACTGGCGTTATTTTTAAACAATTACATAATTAATGTTTTGTTTCCTTAAACAAAAGGGATGGACAAGGACTGACTGCTTTGATTATCAAGGTTAATAGACGAATGCAATTAAAACACACGTAGAACTTTTAACACATATTTGTGTTTAATTTTTAACCGACTTCAAAAAGGAGGAGGTTCTCAATTCGTCTGTATGTTTTTTTTTTCAATGAGTTAGTTACATTCGTAATAGTAACATATTTAGCTTACGTCCCTTTTAAAGTTTATTAAGCTTCAAAATATACGTAATTTATAACTAAGGAAATACTCTACTATACTATAAAACTCAATAGATTGTGTTAAAGTCAACATAGAGTTAATTTTGTAAAAGCTTACTCAGGGACCGTGTCTATGCGAGTCCTTAACGGACAGTGTCCGTAACGGGAGAGTCATTGTCCTGTCCAGTGGTGTGTAAACTCGCCTCGGAACGGGTTCATCGTGTTTGTTTTTGCATTATTATAAAAATTCCAATTACCATCCGATGGTAGGGGGGCAATGTATATCGTTCGACACGATATCTTTACATTGCTCTGTAACTTAACCCGGTTGTACTTTCACGTCTAACTTTCACAGCAATGGAAATGATTCGGTTAAATGATATCATTCCACCTGTTGATTGTATCTAGACTGAGTCAGATCAATTATTTTTTTATATCACCGGCCAGTGGTCGTTTGAGATCGACTTCGTGGTCAAGAGCTTCTTTTTGGTCGAGACTCGAAACCTTTCTTAGAATAAAGATGATATCAGTTCGCGGTATTTTCGATGTGTAGTAGGAATTTTATGCATTAGGTATCTACCTTATATTATATTTTAAAATGGTTACTGATAAGTAGTACATTTCTTGGGTTATTTTAAATTTTGTGTATGTTTTAGTATTTCCAATAAAAAACGGAATCTTGTGGAATAAACGCACATATTTGGCAGATATAAGTAAAATTTTTGCTAAAATTAAATTGCAATACCAAAGATGTAAAGCGGATGTTATGAATCATTCGTGATCTCAACTGTTAATGTTTTAAAAATAGCATTTACAAATGATCGGTAAAAAGCATAGAAGATAAACTTAAGCAGTTATCTCCGATTATCTTCCTAGTTCTTAAAAAAAATCTTAATAAAAACAAAACATACTCAATTTAATTATTTAAAGTTATGCAACATAATAGTATTTAACGTACGCAAAAGCGTTTGGCAAAATGTCAGGGCTATAATAATTAAATTGTCAGTTATTTAACTAAATATTTCTAAGGTTATTTTTACAATTGAAAGTAATAATATAAAAATTACGCGATATGGAAGTCCGTGGTTTCTGCGTACCCCTTGGGATGACGGGTGTGGTAGAAAAACCTTTTTTTATGTCAGATTTTGTAAAAGATTCGCAGAACTAATATATTCATACATAATGAGAATTACTGAGAGTTTTGAACACATTTTACCTGTGGCGTTGTCTTTTATTTTAATGAGCGGATTTTCAAAGAAATCCTTTTGCAGGCTTTATATGTCGTGATATAATGTTTTAGTCGTGTTTAAATGAAGCTTGGGTTGATATTTTATTTGCTTGTTTGTGTATCCTGTAGCAAGATTTTGTTTTTATTAACATCTTACATATGTACTCAAACAGATGTTGCCTGTTGATGTTCGAAAACGATTTTCGGTGATAACCACGGGCGTCGCCAGTAGATGACCTAGACTATGACTGGGCGGGAGGGCAGGTAATATTAAATATGTTCTTATTCGTAATATCTAGTTTTATATCTACTTTATTTTTCTGGAGTCTCAGGGGTCCTGCCTCCCCTTAACGACGCTCGTGTTAATAAATCGACTACTTCATTTAAGTTAAGAAGAAGAAGCTCTAATAATCAAAATTAACATTTGAGCTTTATTATATTTTAATAGTATACTAAAACTACACATTAAAAGCTTGATCGATCAATTTTACACAACATTTACGATCAAAAACATCCATAATAATAAAAAACTTAATCTCCTATTCAAACTTTTTGCGGTTTACGATGAATAGGCTTTAATTGATATTATAATAAATATTATTTACAATAGAAAAAACCCGAAGAAGCCATGATCTCGACTTCACGGAGCTCACGACCCAACCCGCCGTGACTCGGAATTATAAGCTTGCTTATGCATCGATTTGCGTGGCATCTTTTTTGTTTTTGTATTTAATGATATATCTTTGTTTTTACAATCACATTTATCTGTTAATAAATCAAATTGCCTATACTATAACCAATATTAGTGATTCGTAAAAGCTTGACTATTGTTATGTATACTCAATAGTGGATATTTTTTTATTTCAGTAAAGCAATTTGATGAGAAATATTTTGTTCAGTTTGAATCAGAACAGGCAAATGGATAATACATAGAATAAATTATCAAACTGACTGTGTTTGTAACTTTGAACTTTGGAAAAGGATGAGAGGGCGCCTATCTTAACTTCTATGTCTCTATCGCCATGGCGAACTTGGCAGTTAGCCTAGTTTGGAAAGGTGTAACGGAGTCCACACAGTCTAACTCCGTTACAGACTACTCAAGAAATAAATGAAGGATACGGTCATAGAGGCTGATCAAGGGTCTCGAAGGCCCCTGCTTCCTTGATGCAATGATTGGTTCATAATGTTTAAAACAGAACACGTCGAACTTTACTGTGATATTGCAGTGATAACTCACTTAAGCGTAGATGTGTGCCGGTGTTGTGAACCGTTATTTCCAATCTTCTACGAGTATATCCGGGCACTCATGTGTTGTTATACTTTTAATTGTTTCTAATTTCAAAGTAACGGAACGTTTATCGTGATGTTAACTTGTCTGTTTGTAAATCGATTCGTTACATGCAGCATGCCATATCGTGCTTGTTAGAAACAGAGCATGCAAAGTAATCAATAATTTTAATAGATAATTAACATGTATGATTTTGATGACTAATTGTTAATGCGTGTATTGTAATTGTATTGCATTGTAATAGTAATTGATAGCTCATGATATATTTTTCCTAGTTAAAAAAAGGTTTTTTTTATTGATAAACATTTAATTTATTATTTGTCGACATTACAATATTTAGGCGAGTTCCTTTTAAACCATTGAAAGTGCGGTTAGGTACTTAGGTATAAATGTAAAGTGACATTCGTATTTTAGTATGAATCTATCTTAATTTAATATAGTTGAATTTTTAATTAATTACATTATTAATGAGTTTTAATGTTTCCTTTTAAAATTATTTCAATCTTAGTCTCTTGCATGGTCTGCAATTTTACGTTCTTTTTAATCTGTTTATGATATCTTTAAGATATTTTTTTTATTGCGGGAACAAGCCTATCTTAAATTGATCTATGTTTTCTCGTTACCTGTTAAGTTTGCACATTATCTATTTTAAAATGGTTGTTTTAAATGACTCTGATAAAACGTCAATTCTATAAAAATTGTTTTATTTATAACTATAATTTATTGTAAATAATAATATACTGATATGTATTAGTAATAAGTATTGTATGGTATATTTTAATTTGTTTATTTATCACATTTATAATTTACGATAAAATATTAAAGAGCAAGAAATTAAAAAAAAGCAATTAGCAGTAGCAAATGATTTTCAAAAAAAATCCAACAATTGGAAATTTAAGTATTTGTAATAACTATAAAATTTATTTTTAATTTATAACTTTTAAAAACTTACCAATAATCACCAAGCACAAAGCACAGATGAGTACCAATTTGTACATTATTTCTAAATTAATAATAGACGAGAAGTATGAACGGGCTACGATGTCGGCGGCAGGGCGCGGAGTGATGCGCCGGACCACAGAACCGGATTAAAAACGCCGGCGCGTCGCGCCGCCCTAGAACGGTACCCGCCAACCTGTAGGATGCAGCTTTCCTCCATAACAATATCTCTAAAATATCTATTTTCTACAACAAAAATAAGACACAATAAACATAAATTATCTTAGTAACTAGATAAGTATGTATAGATCAGTAATTTTTATAACCTACAAATACATACAGTTCCAAAAACAATATAGAGACGGCCATTGTTTTTAATAAATACAAAACAAGAGAAGACGAGTGTACAAATAGTTTTTTTTTAATACATCCAATTAAAAATAGTTCATGATAGATGTAATAAATTGCATTGCAATGCTATATTAATCTATCACGAATTTTTAATAATAATATGATGCGCTTTATGAAATCAAAAATTTGTAGTTAATAAATACAGGGTCGGTAAATTCAAATCACATAGTAAATTCAATTTAGATTTAAGAATGGCTTAGCAAGCACTTTTAATTTTTACTTATTCAAATCTATTATTTTTCCATTCTTATTATCTTTAGTAGCCCCTAAATGGGTTTAATTACTTGATTGAATTTTATTAACATTTTCTATTAACATTATATTACTTGTTATGGTTAAAACGCCCGTAAAACGATTTTAACAAGCCGTATTTCTACTTTCATCTCTCTATGACGATAACATGTATCATTTTATTTTAAAGCTTGTTTTCATACGTGTAAGTTGACAAGTAAATAGCTTGTAATTCGTTATCATAAATATTCAACGGGTAACTGAAAGCTGTAGAAAGTTGGAACGAAGTAAATTTTCCTTTTGTACGCCTGTACCTACAGTCGTAAGTCTTGCGGCCGAATATTGCAACGACATTTAAAATTGTAACAGCGTTTTAAATAAGACCACTATCATATTGTAAGAGCGGGCGCACACCTTAGAATAAACTATCGCACAACTGTTGTGCGATCGTCGATTGTTTCGCAATAAATTCAACTGTTTAGTTGCACAACTAAAAATCGAGTAGTGTCCATATAAACTCATAGGAATCAAAGCGAGACTAAACAGTTGTGCGATTGTTTTGTTTCTGGTGTTTGCATGCTCTAAACGAGTATGAAGTAAAGGGCTTAAGATTTCTTTCAGTATTCCGCCGTTAGATTACAATTTAAAAAAAATACAAAAATACAAAAATACAAAAATACAAAAATACAAAAATACAAAAATACAAAAATACAAAAATACAAAAATACAAAAATACAAAAATACAAAAATACAAAAATACAAAAATACAAAAATACAAAAATACAAAAATACAAAAATACAAAAATACAAAAATACAAAAATACAAAAATACAAAAATACAAAAATACAAAAATACAAAAATACAAAAATACAAAAATACAAAAATACAAAAATACAAAAATACAAAAATACAAAAATACAAAAATACAAAAATACAAAAATACAAAAATACAAAAATACAAAAATACAAAAATACAAAAATACAAAAATACAAAAATACAAAAATACAAAAATACAAAAATACAAAAATACAAAAATACAAAAATACAAAAATACAAAAATACAAAAATACAAAAATACAAAAATACAAAAATACAAAAATACAAAAATACAAAAATACAAAAATACAAAAATACAAAAATACAAAAATACAAAAATACAAAAATACAAAAATACAAAAATACAAAAATACAAAAATACAAAAATACAAAAATACAAAAATACAAAAATACAAAAATACAAAAATACAAAAATACAAAAATACAAAAATACAAAAATACAAAAATACAAAAATACAAAAATACAAAAATACAAAAATACAAAAATACAAAAATACAAAAATACAAAAATACAAAAATACAAAAATACAAAAATACAAAAATACAAAAATACAAAAATACAAAAATACAAAAATACAAAAATACAAAAATACAAAAATACAAAAATACAAAAATACAAAAATACAAAAATACAAAAATACAAAAATACAAAAATACAAAAATACAAAAATACAAAAATACAAAAATACAAAAATACAAAAATACAAAAATACAAAAATACAAAAATACAAAAATACAAAAATACAAAAATACAAAAATACAAAAATACAAAAATACAAAAATACAAAAATACAAAAATACAAAAATACAAAAATACAAAAATACAAAAATACAAAAATACAAAAATACAAAAATACAAAGTTTTCCTCTTATAATATTAGTATAGATATAGATAACACGGCTTGTGCGATTGTTTTGTTTCCGGTGTTTGCATGCTCTAAACGAGTATGAAGTAAAGGGCTTAAGATTTCTTTCAGTATTCCGCCGTTAGATTACAATTTAACACCCGTTTAATTAACATCGTTTTATAAATAGTTGTCTTCATATTATTTTACTAATATACTTCTCATAGTTGATTTCGGAAATAGTCGTAACTTTGTATTCCATTGTTATGAAGAAAGTAGTCAATTCAAGCTTTTATATTCTTTACGAGCCGTTGCTCGCGACTTCGCCCGCGTGAAATTACAAATATAACCTATTACTTTCGCCCTTTTTTTCAACCTATTACCAAAAGTATTAACTTAGTAGTAATCTACGTAATAACAGAAATCTACCGATGCAAGATTCCAAATTTCTAAGCCCGGTAGCTTGAAAGCTGATTTTTCGGTTGCCCTTATTGTTTGTGTTCGCGATATCTTCTAAACTATTAGTCCAATTTAAATACTGTAAAGAACAATTTTATTCTACATTAAATTCTCCTGATAACAAACGCATTTATTTGGATAAGGATTAATATTGAAACCAATAAAAGAACGCTGCAAATAGCGTAAGGTTTTAATTCATTTTGTAAACAAAAAAGTGGTTATTGTAAGAAAACCTTTCAAGATAGATATATGCTATCGCGGACTTTTCTGTAGAACTTTTTGAGATCTACAATTCTTTCATACATCATTTTTATATACCTCTAACGGTTTAGGCAGCGTATGCCGAGAAAAGTTAAAGTTTAGTGAATTTTTAACGCCGGCGTCCAGAAACACGTTGTTTATTAATAGTTCCTAAACATTAGTAATAATAAAATATAGCCTATGTTACTCACAGATAAATTACCTTTCTGATGGTGAAAGAATTATTAAAATCGGCCCATTAGTTTTTGAGTTATTTCAATACATACAAAAATACAAAAATACGAAAATACAAAAATACAAAGTTTTCCTCTTATAATATTAGTATAGATATAGATAACACTGCTGAGATATTTTTAAACATTAATCACTTACGTTAACACTATTATATTTCGTTTTTGGCTATACAACATGGATGCAATTTAATAGTAAAGAATTAATTCATTGAAATTGTAACAATATGAATTTCAAATCACTAACCTTTAAACACACTTTATTTTATTTTTCCGTCAACTTGCAATAAAATGATCAAGACACTGAACAACTTTTTCTGTGTGGATATTTACGTAGACAAAAGAAACTGGGACTTTGAAAAAACTTAAATTGAAACCAGAAATTGCAGCGCCATTAACTGAGCAGTCTTTTAATAGTTTGCAATAAAATTGATATATCTACCCACCAGTTTATAACTTTTTTTTTGAGTCTTTACAGTGATACTCGATTTTGTAATGTGTGAACAGATTTTTTTATTACTTACTAGCTTTCGCCCGCCACTCCGTCCGCGCGGAATAAAAAAAAACAAAAGCAGATCGCCTATGTATTCTTACAGACTATCCTCTACATCTATGGCAAATTTCATCGAGATCCGTACAGCCGTTTAGGCTACAAACTCTAACAAACATCCATCCATCCATCTAAACTTTCGCATTTATAATATTGAAGTATGATTAGTAAGATTCTAAATTTCAGTTAAATTGTTCTTTTAGTAAACAACTTTTTCCACGAATATATTAGTAAATATTGCTAATTACTGATTTAGGTTAAATTTAATTATAAATCTCAACGATATTTAAATAAAGGTTAATTGGATGAAAAAGGTGAAATGTCATCGCGCTATCTTTGTGCAAAACAAGATAAACGCTAATAATGTTTTAAGTGCAAATAAACTTATAAGACTACCTACATTAATGCCGGTTTGATTATTTACTTTATTTTGTGGAAAATCTTTGTTTACTTATGCCTTCGTTAGCAAAATTTCGTAAACATTAATAAAAGTTGCCTTGCTAACCACATAACCCTCATACGCTTGTCAAATTTAAAATGACAGATGAATAGGTTTAACAAATCTTTATACAGAGTAGCTTTTTCGGTTTAATCCGCGTTATTTATGATTGATTGACTACGATTAGTTTAATTGGCTGTCGTGACTCGAGCCGTGGATATAATAGTGCAAGGGAAGGTGGGGAAGGGGAAGGGATTTGCTGAAACATTCCTATGTAAATACTTGTACTTTATTTAGGTTAGGGTCATTCGTGAGTAGTTTAATAATAACTAATTTTAACACAAACATTTTCTATCTTTAGGTACACGGACGAAAAAAAAATAGCCAAGGTATTAGCTTAATTTCTTTGCTATGGTAAAAAAAGTAGGCGTTATATTACAAATATTGTCCATAAAATTATTTAATTGTGTTATATAAAACCTAAAAGAGGAACATTTAGAGTATCAATTAAAACTTTTTCTATGGTACCAATTCAAATTATTCGTGATTGATGTTTAAAATAAACCTTCCATTAAATTCCAGTTAATTCGTACAAAACTGTGCAATTGTAAAAACTAAGGTTTTTGGATTCATTAGGAGGCTTTGTATATCGAAATAAAACTATACGCTTCTACAAAATAAATTTATATTTACTTTTAAATTAAAGTCTACCTTATTACATATTTTCCCACAGGTTATAAATCTAACTAAACATAATCATTGCACTGACTCGTGAAGTTGTTTATCTTAATAATTTTATTAATTCGTAATAAGGACGCAATTTTATTACAATTTAATGCAATGTAGATCAAAAACAATTATTTGAACTAGTACACTGTGAAATCTTTACATACAAAATGTTTGGTATCGGAGATTTAGAGCGCGCATACCTTTAACTAAACTATCGCAAAACTGTTCAGTCGCGCTTTTATTGCTATGAGCTTATATGGAGATGCGCACACAAACTACACGATTTTTTATTTGTGCAACTAAACTGTTGTATGGGCTGCGAAACAATCGAAAATCAACAATCGCACAACAGTTGTGCCATAGTTTAGTCAAAGGTGTGCACTAAAACATAGAATTTAACCTCCGCCATAACCTCCGCCATAACCTCCGCCATAACCTCCGCCATAACCTCCGCCATAACCTCCGCCATAACCTCCGCCATAACCTCCGCCATAACCTCCGCCATAACCTCCGCCATAACCTCCGCCATAACCTCCGCCATAACCTCCGCCATAACCTCCGCCATAACCTCCGCCATAACCTCCGCCATAACCTCCGCCATAACCTCCGCCATAACCTCCGCCATAACCTCCGCCATAACCTCCGCCATAACCTCCGCCATAACCTCCGCCATAACCTCCGCCATAACCTCCGCCATAACCTCCGCCATAACCTCCGCCATAACCTCCGCCATAACCTCCGCCATAACCTCCGCCATAACCTCCGCCATAACCTCCGCCATAACCTCCGCCATAACCTCCGCCATAACCTCCGCCATAACCTCCGCCATAACCTCCGCCATAACCTCCGCCATAACCTCCGCCATAACCTCCGCCATAACCTCCGCCATAACCTCCGCCATAACCTCCGCCATAACCTCCGCCATAACCTCCGCCATAACCTCCGCCATAACCTCCGCCATAACCTCCGCCATAACCTCCGCCATAACCTCCGCCATAACCTCCGCCATAACCTCCGCCATAACCTCCGCCATAACCTCCGCCATAACCTCCGCCATAACCTCCGCCATAACCTCCGCCATAACCTCCGCCATAACCTCCGCCATAACCTCCGCCATAACCTCCGCCATAACCTCCGCCATAACCTCCGCCATAACCTCCGCCATAACCTCCGCCATAACCTCCGCCATAACCTCCGCCATAACCTCCGCCATAACCTCCGCCATAACCTCCGCCATAACCTCCGCCATAACCTCCGCCATAACCTCCGCCATAACCTCCGCCATAACCTCCGCCATAACCTCCGCCATAACCTCCGCCATAACCTCCGCCATAACCTCCGCCATAACCTCCGCCATAACCTCCGCCATAACCTCCGCCATAACCTCCGCCATAACCTCCGCCATAACCTCCGCCATAACCTCCGCCATAACCTCCGCCATAACCTCCGCCATAACCTCCGCCATAACCTCCGCCATAACCTCCGCCATAACCTCCGCCATAACCTCCGCCATAACCTCCGCCATAACCTCCGCCATAACCTCCGCCATAACCTCCGCCATAACCTCCGCCATAACCTCCGCCATAACCTCCGCCATAACCTCCGCCATAACCTCCGCCATAACCTCCGCCATAACCTCCGCCATAACCTCCGCCATAACCTCCGCCATAACCTCCGCCATAACCTCCGCCATAACCTCCGCCATAACCTCCGCCATAACCTCCGCCATAACCTCCGCCATAACCTCCGCCATAACCTCCGCCATAACCTCCGCCATAACCTCCGCCATAACCTCCGCCATAACCTCCGCCATAACCTCCGCCATAACCTCCGCCATAACCTCCGCCATAACCTCCGCCATAACCTCCGCCATAACCTCCGCCATAACCTCCGCCATAACCTCCGCCATAACCTCCGCCATAACCTCCGCCATAACCTCCGCCATAACCTCCGCCATAACCTCCGCCATAACCTCCGCCATAACCTCCGCCATAACCTCCGCCATAACCTCCGCCATAACCTCCGCCATAACCTCCGCCATAACCTCCGCCATAACCTCCGCCATAACCTCCGCCATAACCTCCGCCATAACCTCCGCCATAACCTCCGCCATAACCTCCGCCATAACCTCCGCCATAACCTCCGCCATAACCTCCGCCATAACCTCCGCCATAACCTCCGCCATAACCTCCGCCATAACCTCCGCCATAACCTCCGCCATAACCTCCGCCATAACCTCCGCCATAACCTCCGCCATAACCTCCGCCATAACCTCCGCCATAACCTCCGCCATAACCTCCGCCATAACCTCCGCCATAACCTCCGCCATAACCTCCGCCATAACCTCCGCCATAACCTCCGCCGTTGCCGTATCCACCATTGTTATATCCGCCGCCATTGTTATATCCGCCTCCGTGTCCATAACCGCTGTTATCATATCCACCGTGGTAGCCACCGTGTCCGCCGTAGCCACCGCCATATCCTCTGCCATGTCCTGGAAGTGACATTACATAAATGAACAAAACTATTTTATAAGACATGTTTGGTAGTGGACTGTATTGACTGGACTGTATTTTCTGTAACTGTTTATTGTATTACGCATGAAAAATATTATAAAAGGGCACGTGTCGCCGAGATGTCGTTTTCGGCGCGAATGATTGCAGCGCGGTGTGTGGGCGCGCGGGGGACGGACGAGGCGCGAAGGGTTCCCCTCCGCGCGGCTTCCCCGTTGCAGTGCAGTAGCACTGAACATACTGCCGGGGCCAGGCTGACGATCAGGATCGGCAGCTGACGATGTTGTAGGCTCACCAAGACTCTGCGGTTGTGGTTTGTGTTACGTTTCTTGAAGTGACGATTATTCCGGTGTGCAGACTGAAGGCAAAGGACAAATGTTATTAAAAGACCTCCGGATAACCCCTTTTCTGGTCTTGATATCTGCCACTCGAGTGACGCCGTCACGTCCTGGATGTACTCCGACAACTCGACCCAGACACCAGAGGAGAGGCGGCTGGTTTTTCTCGCGCACCAGCACAAGGGTGTCAAGAGGTAAGTCTTTAGAAGGCGAACACCACTTGATGCGTTGCTGCAGGAGGTGAATATAATCAAGTGAAAATCGATTCCAAAAATGTTCCTTCAGCTTCTGCACCCTTTGATATCGCTCCAGGCAGTTGATGTTCACCTGGCCAATTGGAGGACGCGGTATGGTCACGAGTGAGCGCCCAATTAGGAAGTGAGCAGGAGTGAGGCATGAAAGGTCGGAAGGGTCTGTGGACAAAGAGGTTAAAGGACGAGAATTTAGTATGGATTCTATTTGGACGAGACAAGTTGACATTTCCTCGAAGGTCAAATGTGTTAGACTTAGGACACGTTTGAGATGGTACTTAACAGACTTAACAGCTGCTTCCCATAGTCCCCCAAAATGAGGAGAATAGGGAGGAATTGTTTGGAACTTGATGCCACGGTTACCCAATTCAGCTTGGATATCCTTGGAATAGTTTTCAAAGAAGGTGTCGATCTCATTGGCAGCTCCTACGAAGGTGGTCATGTTGTCTGACGTTACAGAGGCCGGTAGACCTCGGCGAGAGGCAAATCGAAAAAACGCCGCCAAGAAGGCTTCTGTCGTTAGATCCGTGACGAGCTCGATGTGTAAGGCTTTGACTGCGAGGCAAACAAAAATGCAAATGTAAGACTTCATCAGCTTGGCGCCCCTACCTTTCCTATTGGCTATTAAGATCGGCCCAGCATAGTCCATGCCTGTGTTTAAAAATGGAAACTCTAACTGAGTTCTATCACAAGGTAGATCTCCCATGATAGGTTGCACTGGCTTAGCCTTGAATCGAAAGCATCGAACGCAGGCATGCACTACGCGCCTAGCGAGATTCTTTCCCCCCAGCGGCCAATACTTTTGTCTTAAAGAAGATAGAAGTAATTGCGGTCCAGCATGCATTAATTTCATGTGCTGGTTTTGAAAAATGATTTGTGTCAAGTGATGTTTACTACATAATAATATAGGGTGTTTTACTTCAAAGGTGTAATAGGAATTGTTTAAACGGCCCCCAACTCTGATAAGATTGTCAGAATGCATGAAAGGTACGAGCGAGTTTAATCTATTGTTTTTTGGAAGCGATTTGCCTGCTTTGAGTAATGTATACTCTTCTGGAAACATTTTTTGTTGAGCCATTTGTAAAATGTGATTTTCTGAATTTTGTAACTCTGTTAGTGATAACGATCCTGTTAATTTGTTGTTTGGATTTCTACAGTTGTTTATAAATCTTTTTATGTAAGACATTGTTCTAATTAGTTGTGTAAACCGTGATGTTTTATTAATGAATTCATGTATCGTATCGTTGTCTGTTTGTATGCAAGTAGTGTGAAAATTGATTTCTGATAGAAAATTTGAATGCGTGTTGGGAATGTTAGGGAATTCAATACTTGATGATTTTAAAAAGTCTGGGCCACTCCACCACGTCGAGCAAGAGGAAATGGTTTGTGCCATGATACCGCGAGAAACAAAGTCGGCAGGGTTCTCTTTTGACGGAACGTAGCCCCATGTGTGATCGGCTGTGCTGTCTTGGATCTCACCCACTCGAGTACGCACGAACATTTTTAATTGATTTGTTTGCGTTTTTAGCCACGCTAACACGATAGTGGAATCAGTCCAAAAATAAGAACTGTTAATTTTGACAGATATCGATGACATCACTTTGGAATGAAGTCTGGTGGCCAGCAATGCGCCACAAAGTTCTAACCTAGGTATTGTAGTAGGTTTCAAGGGCGCTACCTTATTCTTCGATATTAAAAGACGAACTTGTACTGTGCCAGTCGTGTTAACCGCTCTTACGTAAATACATGCGCCGTAGGCACGTTCCGAAGCGTCTGAAAAGGTATGTAACTGTAACGAGATTACATAATCCATGCAAACCCAACGTGGGATACGTAACATATTAAGAGCAACTAGTGAAGATGTGAAATTTAAGAAAGCCTTTTGAATGTCTTGTGAGACTTCCTCATCCCAACTGTATTTGTTTATCCAAAGTTTTTGCATAAGAATTTTACCTTGAATCGTGCATGGACCTAAGAGTCCTAGGGGATCGAATATTTGACTAATAAGAGATAAAATTTTACGTTTTGTTATTTTTTGTGTCGCAGCATCTAAATCTATGGTATATAATAAATTGTCATCATCACAATCCCAATAAAGCCCGAGTGTTTTACTAGGTAACGAATCATCTAAATTTAGTGTTCTTTCTGTCGGACATTGTTCTTGTATGTTGTTATTACAAATTGATTTTAAAATTTTTGGGTTGTTAGACTGCCATTTACGTAGCTTGAATTGAGCTGACTGTAATGTTTTATCGACATTCTTACAAAGCTCAATTACTGAGTCTATGGAATCACTACCACTCAAAAAGTCGTCTACATAGAAGTCTTTAGTAATAGCCCTTTTTGTTTCGGGATCGGAACATTGTTCTGCTAGCGAAACTAAACATTTTGTCGCTAGGTACGGTGCAGATGAGGTACCGTAACTTACGGTATTAAGTGTAAAT
>JAGSMZ010000109.1:0-17846 GCA_029286645.1 Papilio protenor | reverse complement strand
CTAAATGTGAACTAATTATATTTTCATTCTTTACATAAACTAGGAAATGAACGAAGAAACACACGAATTGGAAAAGTGCGACCTTCATGCTTATACCCGCAATGGGATATTTACGCATACGACCGTAAAACTAAACCTGATGATCAACAGAATTACGTCTTTTAATTTTTGCACTACGAGATATAGAAGTTTTGACAATATCATGACGCAGCTTGGCAAGAACGTAGTTGATTCTTCTGCGTTAGAAATAAAACTTGGGGGCTAAAAATTAAGAGTAGGTTTTGCAGACAACTGAATATCGTATGGGGAAACCATAGGGTTGTCTCTTATATTACGTAGAAACCACCTGCAATGTTCGTCCAAAGAGTAAATAAGTAAAAATGTGACATAGTGCGTTATAGGGTTAATAAAATTTAAATCAATCTTGAAGCAATTCAGAGAATTTAACTCATTGAAAGCATTATTGAACGGGTCAAAATAAGCAAGTGTGAAAACGGCGACCGTAACATTCCGTTGGTATAGGTAAACAGACGAGACTAAACGCCTCACACCAGCCTCCATGGCCCTGTGAGAAGATGGCCACGGAACACTAGCCCTCTTGTGTCATTTGACGCTTGTCACAAGAGCGAGAGCTTACAGATGAGGTGTAAAATATAAGAGGACATTTTAAAGGTATATTAGATGACGTTTGGTGGCCCGACACGAGCAGGGGGCCTGACCCACGCACGCGCATTACGGCGTCAACACCAGGCCCAATTCCTATAAAAGCACTTTATAATACTATTATATTTCGAATAGAAGTTATAAAATAGTTCCCAAAACATGGTGACCAGGTTACTAAATATATACTCAATGAGATGAAGCTACTAATTATATTACATAATGCATTCATGCATTTCGATGGCTCAATTTAAGCACTTGACTGTAATCTACAGGTCTTACGTCGAGCCATACCAATGCGATTTTAGATGTTTCTAATTAATCTTACTTCTTACTAATCTTATACTCCGAAGGTTAGATGATGGATGGGATGGTTGTTAAGTGAGAAATATCGTGATGCCACATATCGGCAGAAATTCAAAGATCATTGTGAAGTCAACCTGTCGTGCACGTGGTTGACTAAGCCTATCATCCTTACTTAGGGTAGGCAACCCTTTAGTGGGACGTTATAGTGAGCGGTGATGATCGCAATGTAAATGTGAACGAAGGTTACTCTTACATATCTGTTTACAAGTTACTATTTGTTGCCAGTAATTAGTGTAGTGACCTCCAGCATCGTCCTGATTACTTCGAGGAAGACGACTAATATCGTTGTAATCGTTCTGAACAATATCGAGTGTCGCGACACTTATATTAAACAATTTTAACAATCCTTATCATAATCAAATTTCATACTAAGATTATAAATGCGAAAGTTTAGATGGATGGATGGATGGATGGATGGATGTTTGTTAGAGTTTGTAGCCTAAACGGCTGAACGGATTTCGATGAAATTTGCATAATATAGAGGATAGTCCTGAGGAACTACTTATGGGCTCTTGCATTTTTTTTTAATTCCGCGCGGACGGAGTCGCGGGCGAAAGTTAGTAATCTAAAAATATTATAAATGCGAAAGTTTAGATGGATGGATGTTTGTTAGAGTTTGTATCCTCAACTTGCGGATGGTTCTCGAATGAAATTTGGCAATAGATGTATAGGATAGTTTTTAAAATCTTTAATTTAATTATCTTACTAGCTTCAATTTTTTTTAATACTACAATTCAGTTGATATTTTAAAAAAGAATCTTATCCAAGTGTCGTAACCGCAGAATACCGTATTTGGTTGCAAAGTACAATGTCAAGTAAGGTCTCACGGGCTCCCTCCTGATAAACCTAACGTTTCCTTCAATATGTTAATAAGATTGGATATTCTCTAAGAATATAAGTCCCCAAAAGTGTTAGACAGACAGAAAATCCTAAGGAATAGAATCGTTTTTATATTCCTTTCAAACTTATAATAAACTCTTTTTAGAGCTCGCATATGGGTACCTTTAAACTAAATTTCCCGCACAACTGTTTAGTCGCGCTTGATTCCTTTGAGCTTATATAGAGGACACTACTCGATTTTATTTGTGCAACTAAACAGTTGAATTGGGAGACGAGGACAATCGCACAACGTTTGCGATAGTTTAAGTCAAAGGTGGGTGCGCTCGCTTTTACATAATACTTTCGAATTCTACTACTGATCCCCCCGATGATTTGGCATTAATCCAAACAACAATGAATATTTTTCTCAAAACGCAATTATCTTATTTACTACGATAATAAAAGAATATCGTTAGTTTTAGAAACAAAGGGGAATAAATAAAAAAAACTCCTCCATCGAAAAAATAACCGTACTCTTTTTCCTGTTATTTAATAATCCTGTCATTAAAGAAAATTAAGATTTCTGCCAGCATAACATAGTAACTCGAACTGTTTCGACTTTTCGCATCATGTTAAAAAGGCAAAACTATAAATTACCAACAACGACCCATGGTTTACCCTAATACGGTCATCTTTGGGATAAATCGCTACTCATTATTCTTTTCTTTGACGTGATAAGGTATTATCTGAACTTACCACAAACAGTTCCGAGAATCCTTCATCAAGGAATAATTTTTTTTAATATTGTATACGGCAAAGACAAACCAGCTAACACAGTGGAATACGCAAAAATAGGGAAGCGACCGCGCCCATAGATATTCGTATTTACATATGCGTTATTTTTAATTAACAGAGCATGGGAACGTTATTAAAGATGATTTTTCCTATGCGTCCCATATCCTGATAAAATCACTTCTATTTCCCATCCTTTACTTATAAGGGCTATCCCTTATAAGTAAAGGGCTATCGTCTATACGATTATAATTTGACCGGCAGAATTTAATCTTACCTGTCAGATTCCGAGGTGAAAGACAAGAATAGTTACCCAATTTAGTGCATTTATTTTAAATAAACTTATCTTTTACGTGTAAAACAGTATTTTTGTTATCAAAAATGTACTCGTAATTTTAGCAATCGGCATTGCTATTTTAGACCAGCAGCGTTTCGCAAGGCTTTCCTCTTATAACTGTCGATATAAGCCTTGTAAACTTAAAAGCTTTACCAAAAGTTTTTTATAAAAGAAAAATAAATAACGTGCAATAAAATTGCAAGGTTCGATTACTTTCATTAATCAGAATCATTTAAAATACACTTAATAAAAATAGAATTTTCGTTTACAAAAAATGTCTATGGTAAATTATAACCTCTTCGAGTTTTTATTTTCACATTTTTTTAAATATAATTTGACTAACATTTCGCTTCGCTATTTTGGCGAATTCGGGTATGCGGCCACCAGAATTCGCCAAAATAGCGAAGCGAAATATTTGTCACATTATATTTAAAAAAATGTCAACTTGCCCATAGACATTCGCATTTGCAGATGCGTTGACCTTTAAACAACAAAGAAGGTGACGTCCAGTAAGAAGATGTTTCCCTATGCATCCCATCCATCATCCAATTCTTTTCCTTTCCCTTTCCACTAACCATTCCTTGTATCATTACATAGAAAGGGAACGAGAACACGGAATTGCTTCCATTGCGATAGACAAAGTAAAAAAAATAGTCCGCCGCGTTTCTGCACATTGTAAACAAAATAACGCATCGAAAATTATTATTAGTGAGTCACTCATTATGCATTGGTTACACTTGTTCGGTGGCCGGTTTCAATGAAACACTACGCAAATACGCAACACTCTATACAAACGTTGGAAACGATGAACAAACTTGTTGATGGGAAGTACTACGCAATTGATAATTTAAAAACTATAATTTGGACATAGTAGAATAACCAATCAGGGCGCTCGAGAACCCCCAAAATTAACCCATTAGATTTAAATAAAGTTAATACTTGTGTTTTCTAGACGAATTATTTTATTTTGTTCTGAATTAACCTATTTAAATCTTTTTTTTATTTGTTTAAATCGACCACCAAAGCCGAACTAAGCAAATATTGATAACTAACTGTTGCTCGCGATTTCGCCCGCGTGAAATTAAAAAATATAGCTATGTTACTCACAGATAAATTACCTTATAAGGGTGAAAGAATTTTTAAAATCGGCCAGTAGTTTTTGAGTTATTCAATACATACAAAAATACAAATCTTTCCTCTTTATAATATTAGTATAGATATAGATAAAAAAAAACATCTAAAAAGCTATATAGTCCTTAAAAAATTAAAGAGATAATAAGTAATTAGTCATAGAATAGATTATCAAAAATTCTAATTTTGTTAGTCATAAAACATAAAAATAATAAAGATTAGACACCAAAGTTTATCTCAAGCCTGCTGAAGTGTCAGAAAATATGGAAATAATCAATAAACTATGGGCAAGCGCATATCTTTGACTAAACTATCGCACAACGAGTGTCTTCACAGCCCATTCACCTGTTTAGGTTGGGCAACTAAAAATCGAGTAGTGTAACCTCCATATAAACTCATAGTAGGAGCACAGCTAACTAAAAACATTGCGATAGTTTTCAGGTATGCTGCAGGCGTGCGTCTACAACGCCGAAACAAAAGAAATTTCCTGGCTAGGTGGAGAGAATGGGAACAGTTGTGTGTGTACGATCGGTTACATGTAGTGGTCACACAAAAAAAAGAAGGGTGAATCCATACGACAAGAACAGACAAAATGCTCTGCGCACAGTACTCACATCGTCCGAGCCATAGGATTGTGAATGGCGTAACAGACCTAGCGTTGTGATTCATCAACCAATGGTCAAATACCACTAGCTTTCGCCTGCAACTCCGTCCGCGTGAAATTAAAAAAATAGTAGCCTATGTGTGTAATCTTCCAGTCTTCCTCACATCTATATCACTGTCAGTGAATCCGAAGAAGCTAACAAATTACATCCAAAATAAAGTTATTAGTGCTACACACTTCTAACAAACATCCATCCATCTCCTTTTCGCATTTATAATATTAGTATGTTGGGTCGATAAGTTTATCAGATATCAGATAATACCCTTCTCAGGGTAAAACTTACAAAGAAAGTGTATCATCATCATCATCATCACCCTTTGTCTGCCCACTGCTGGGCATAGGCCTACCCCAATGCCTTCCACAGAATGCGGTCCTCCGCCTTACGCATCCAACGACTACCACTAAGAAAGTGTATCGCCCACGTAAAACAAGTAACGGATGTGGTAATATGTAGCACAGGCGTATTGGAGTTCTCGTTGCGTTCGAGATCATCTCAAAGTAGATAAATTACGCTTAATTTATTAGATGCACGATAATGCCTAAAAACATTTTTATATTCTGCACCTTTATTGCAGCTTGTTTCAATAGGAACTAAACATGCGTAGCCATGGTCTAAGGGCCGATGTAATTAAAATTGTCTTATTCCTAGTTATTTTGTATTATTTTACATTCTTGGAATCTCAGGGAGGAAGGGACTGCCCCTAGCGACATCTACCGAGCGACGGTCAATGCTTCCGTGGATGATGTTGCTTTGTAAAAGCGATTATTGAAAAAATATATTTTATATTGGCAATTAAAGTAAGTAATTACAATTAGATCTATTTTTTATATTTGTTACTAATGTGTGCTATATTTGATGGTGTTTCTATGTTTGATAATATTTTTAAAACAGCTTGCATTTTAGGTTATAATTCAGACAATAAATTTTATAATGTAATTCCAGCAGTTCAATGAAAGATAACATTCTTACGTTATATTTTTAATTATTGAAGGTGACAGTTTGAATTTGTGGTGTTAAAAATAAATTAAGCTAAATATAGACTCGTTATTTCGTAACGCATGCGTGTTTATTTGAATGTCGCCTTTATAAAAATAACTGTAACATTAAGGTAAGGCAGTTTCGTAATTTAAAATCGTTTTTGGGTGTTTTTCTGTTAAATGGGCGGAGCTAGGTGAACCAATCAGGGAACTAATGATTTCTTCGACGCGAAATCATTTATTTTTATTGCGTTGACGCGGGAAAATTTATTCCTTCGCGGACTTTGTATTCTAATCAATATATTGTCGATTTCGTGATTATCGTTCTTTTTTAACCCACTTTAATTATTTGTTAATATAATGAACTAAAAACCTAAAGACAAATTAACTCTGATAAGAAATTTTATAAATTCAAGCTTATTTTATTTTGATGGTATTATTAAGACATTTAACACTTTCTTTTTCCCCTTGCTATCATATGTATGTAACACGATTTTGTTTATATAATCTCTTAATTTTAAATTTATTACCTAAAGTACTAATAATTAGTAGTAATCTACGTAATAACAGAAATCTACCGATGCAAGATTCCAAATTTCTAAGCCCGGTAGCTTGTAAGCTGATTTTTCGGTTACCCTTATTGTTGGTGTTCGCAATATCTTCTAAACTATTAGTCCAATTTGAATACTGTAAAGAACAATTTTATTCTACATTAAATTCTCCTGATAACAAACGCATTTATTTGGATAAGGATTAATATTGAAACCAATAAAAGAACGCTGCAAATAGCGTAAGGTTTTTAATTCATTTTGTAAACAAAAAAGTGGTTATTGTAAGAAAACCGTTAAAGATAGATATATGCTATCGCGGACTTTTCTATAGAACTTTTTGAGATCTACGAGTATAATACAATTCTTTCATACATCATTTTTATATACCTCTAAGGGTTTAGGCAGCGTAAGCCGAGAAAAGTTAAAATTTAGTGAATTTTAACGCCGGCGTCCCGAAACACGGTGTTTGTTAATAGTTCCTAAACATTAGTAATAATAAAATATAGCCTATGTTACTCACAGATAAATTACCTTTCTGATGGTGAAAGAATTTTTAAAATCGGCCCAGTAGTTTTTGAGTTATTTCAATACATACAAAAATACAAAGTTTTCCTCTTTATAATATTAGTATAGATATAGATAATAGTATAGAAGTATAGATATAGATAAAAAAGCTTGTTTTTAAAAGTTATATTTTTAACTTTTTAGTATTCTTAATTCGTCGTTTACTATTACTTACTACTTTATGTATTTTTGTATGTATTCGATTCACTTAAAAACTACTTGGCCGATTTAAAAAAAAAATCACAATTAGAAAGGTAATTTATCTGTGAGTAACATATAGTAGGCTATATTTTATTATTACTCATGTTTGGGGCCATTAACAAACAGCGTATTTCTGGACCCCCGCGATAAAACCACTAAATTTTAGTTTTTCTCCGCTTACGTTATAAAAATGATGTATGAAGGAATTGTAAATTTCAAAAAGTTCTACAGAAAAGTCATAGCATATACATATCTTTAATGGTTTTCTTACAATAACAACTTTTTTGTTTACAAAATGAATTAAAAAGCGCGTGCTATTTGCGTCTTTGTTTTATTGGATTCAATATAAATCCTTATCCAAATAAATGCTATTGTTGTCAGGAGAATTTAATGTAGAATATAATTGTCCTTTACTGTTTTTAAATTGGACTAATAGTTTAGAAGATATCGCGAAAATAATCAATAAGGGTAACCGAAAAATCAGCGCACAACTAACGGGTTTAGAAATTTGGAATCTTGCATCAGTAGATTTCAGTTATTACGTAGAGTACTACTAAGTTAATACTTTAGGTAATAGGGTGAATAAAGGGGCGAACGTAAATTTTAAACTATTAAACTCCACGCGATCGAAGTCGTGGGCAACAGCTAGTGTGTTTATAAAAAAATTGATTAATATTTTTGTAAATAAAAAAAAGCATATTACAATACTCATGTAGTGCCAATGTGCAAAAGTGCGACATTCAGTATTCGTCACAAAAACTTTGCATATTACAATAAAATAAAAATAAAGAGAATTTTCTTTATTATTTGCTCGGAGACATCCATCGGCATTAAAAATAACAACTACCAGTTATTTTGAAAAGACTAAAGTAAGATCTAATTATAATATAATTTCATTGCATGTTTAATGGCACAATGCTGTATTAACACAAATATCAAACTGTATTTTGTTGAAATAAATAGAAATTTAACAGTTTTTTGATCATGTGGCAAATATTATATTTGCCACCTGTTTTAGTAATTTTGATAAACTGTTTAATACAATCCAAATTTTAGATTTATAATTGAAAAATGAAAAATTCAAGTTTATACAGTGAGAGTAATTAAATGCATGAGAGGTTTAAACCACTTGCTTGCATAAACAATATTTTTTATTATATTATTGCTTATCACCTAACAAATTTGCTAAACCTGTCAATATGTGGTTTTCTAACTGAGGAACAGTGTAAAACAGGTAATAAAACACTACAATATTAATAATTTGTATATTTTCTATAGCTAATAATATGATAATAAAAGCTTTTTATTTATAAATGAGTATTATAAAGTAGCAATTTGTGTCCCCGGTAACATGCTTCAGTATTTGCATCTGGTTGTAAATTATTTCAAGGTCTTCCTTTCTGAATGTAGTTTTTCATAGTCTCTTTAACAGCACATATCGCATCATCACTATCTTGAGGTTCTGGAATATATAAAATAGGACTATTTACACACTTCTAATACTTTTCTCATGGCCAAGGTTTTTATTTCTTTGAAATAGATAATATGTAGTATTAAATATGACCAAGTATGTGAACTAAATAATGCATTGACTTGTAACATAGTTTATTAATATAAAATGTTTGTTACTTACAAGATAATGTTTCTAGCAAAATGACTTGTCATCAACGAAGTACATAATCCAGTTTCATCACGAAATAACATTTTAGAAGGTTATACTTTCAACATATCATATTTTTTGTTGCTTGTGGATGGCAAAGAACATTTAAAATATAAATTATGAATACAAACAAGTTTAAAAATGTAACTTGTAATGTTATTATTATAAGGTTTGGATTTTAAGTTGTCACAAATACTGACAATGACAACAGCTGCCTCAATGTTACCAGATCAAAATTGAATTATCTACTTGAATAAGTTATGCTATTTTTTTTTATCGTGTTGATCGAAATATTTGCTCGTAACATATGTCGTAAATATAAAAAAAATAATAATGGGGTCCTCATAATATAACACACGCAAACTCAATTATTTATAATGATTTACAAAAAATGTATAACTACTAAATGCACTGACATTCACTGAAGCTGGCCACACTGCCATATCGTTATTTTTTAGTGACGTCACCGAGCGTTTAGCGTATTAGATTGAGATCCCAGACCAGGATGACGACACTTATTTTCTAAAACTTCAGTGTTATATGATTAGATAGTACTCGTTTGTGATGTAACCGAATGGCCATTAGTTATCCTGTCCAATGGGGCAGTTACGGGCTATCACGCACTGAAGTTGGTAAAAAATACACCTAAGTTCACTTATTTTCACAAAGCTGATTTTCACATATGTGTTGGAGACCACTGTCAGAATTACTAAACAAATACTGGCAGACAATTTCCGTGGGCCGTTTTCGAAGACAGACGATTTAAAGTTGCCAAAAATTTGACTAAATTTTATTTTTATTTTCTAATGCTTGATTTTTATACAGGGTTATTGGTAATTAGACGTATTCCCGTTAGGAGGTAATAGAGGGGATCATTTGTGATAATTTTGACCCCTATATGCATTATACAAAAGTTAACCATTTTTGAGTAATCTTGATTTTTCAATTTTTTCAAAATCAGTCGAAATTGTAACTTTAAAAATTTATTTAAAAAAAACTATCAATGATAACTTATTTTTTTCTTCGGATTTATAAAAAACCATTAAACACTGATTATTTTACAATATAAAAACATCATTTATCTGTCCAAATTAAAAAATGCGAGCTAAAGAACCATTATACTTTAATATTTTTCGAGATTCTCATCCACTGAAATGCCTTAAAAACGAAAAAAATCGTCATGGAACTTGGTCTGTAGATTTTTTTAAAAACATGCCCGTTTTCTTAGCTCTCCAAAAATGCATAATAACTAGGAACTTGTCCCAAGGCCACTGAAATAAACACATGATTTCAAAGGAATCGGGCGGTATTCGTACTCGAACTAAAGTTTACGGTTGGTTTGAAAACCCCCATAAAAGTAATTAAAAACAGTAAAAAACGTAAAATACAACAAAAATACAAATTTAAGTAAATTGAATTAATGAAATTAATAATTAACAATTAATAGTAAAGTAACAATTAATAGTAAAGTAACAATTAAGATATTTTGAAGTTTTACCTCGACCTATCCAAAAATGAGGAAAACCGCAGCTATCACCTATTCTATTCTATTTCTTGTTTATGGGTTTCCTTCTGCAGATTGGGCAACAGTTATCACCCAACATTAACACTAAAATGTGCAGGACATCCGTCCTTCTTGTATGTCATGCTTTGTCCTGTTGCCAAAGGTAGGTTTTCGAAGAGATTGTTTTAATAATAGTTTTTTTTTAAACTATTACTGGTTCTAAATTTTATTTTAAGTTTGTATTTTTGGTTTATTTCACGTTTGCTATTGTTTTTAATTACTTTTACGGGAGTTTTCAAAACCAACCGTAACTTTAGTTCGAGTACGAATACCGCCCGATTCCTTTGAAATCATGTGTTTATTTCAGTGGCCTTGTTACAAGTTCCTAGTTATTATGCATTTTTGGAGAGCTAAGAAAACGGGCATGTTTTTAAAAAAATCTGCAGACCGAGTTCCATAACGATTTTTTCGTTTTTAAAGCATTTCAGTGGATGATTATCTCGAAAAATATTAAAGTAAAATGGTTCTTTAGCTCGCTTTTAATTTGGACAGATAAATGATGTTTTTATATTGTAAAATAATCAGTGTTTAATGGTTTTTATAAATCGGAAGAAAGAAATAAGTTACCATTGATAGTATTTTCAAATAAATTTTTAAAATTGCAATTTCGACTGATTTTGAAAAAATCGAAAAATCAAGATTACTCAAAAATGTTTAACTTTTGTATAATGCATATAGGGGTCAAAATTATCACAAATGATCCCCTCTATTACCTCCTAACGGGAATACGTCTAATTACCAATAACCCTGTATATTACACTCAGGGGCCTATAACAATACCCCCTGCAAGAAGGCAGACATTTCTGATGAGGCAAACGGCGTCCCAGACACTTTTAGTTGCGCGCGGCTCGTCACACTAAAACGAAAATATTGGAACTTCTCTTATTTTCAAATGCTTGATTTTTATATATTCATTTTCAAGTGGTTTATTTTTATATATGATGCTCGAGGGACTCTAACTACAACTCCTTCAAGGCGATAGACGCTCTGGTTAGAGTAAAAATAACTCCCAGAAACTTTATAAGGTATATACAATTAAAGTTTCTGCGAGGTTGTTTGACTAGTCTAGAGTGTCTGGCTGCTTGAAGGCGGTATTCAAATAGTCCCCCGAGCACCATGCATTAAAATTCAACTTTTGAAGTTAAGTAAAATCCTGCTATTTACGTTTTAGTGTTACAAACCGCGCGGACAATGAAAGTATCTGGGAGGTCGTTAGGCCCATCAGAAACGTCTGCCTTCTTGCAGGGGATATTATTATAGGCCCCTAAATATAATATTTAAAAATCACGCATTTGAAAATAAGAAAAGTTCCAATATTTTCGTTTTAGTGTTACGAACCGCGCGTAACTAAAAGTGTCTGGGATGCTGTTTGCCCCATCAGAAATGTCTGCCTTCTTGCAGGGGGTATTGTTATAGGCCCCTGAGTGTAATATATAAAAATCAAGCATTAGAAATAAAACTAAAATTTAGTCAAATTTTTGGCAACTTTAAATCGTCTGTCTTCGAAAACGGCCCACGGAAATTGTCTGCCAGTATTTGTTTAGTAATTCTGACAGTGGTCTCCAACACATATGTAAATCAGTTTTGTGAAAATAATTGAACTGAGGTGTATTTTTTACCAACTTCAGCGCGTGATAGCCCGTAACTGCCCCATTGGACAGGATAACTAATGGCCATTCGGTTACATCACAAACGAGTACCATATAGTATCAAAGTACTTGTCGAGACGAATTAAACGAGCTCAAACTCGATGGGGTTGCGTAGTTTAATTACGGAGTTCCTATGGTTACCTCGCAGCTCCATCATCAGACCCTGGATACCATATAGTATCAAAGTACTTGTCGAGACGAATTAAACGAGCTCAAACTCGATGGGGTTGCGTAGTTTAATTACGGAGTTCCTATGGTTACCTCGCAGCTCCATCATCAGACCCTGGATACCATATAGTATCAAAGTACTTGTCGAGACGAATTAAACGAGCTCAAACTCGATGGGGTTGCGTAGTTTAATTACGGAGTTCCTATGGTTACCTCGCAGCTCCATCATCAGACCCTGGATACCATATAGTATCAAAGTACTTGTCGAGACGAATTAAACGAGCTCAAACTCGATGGGGTTGCGTAGTTTAATTACGGAGTTCCTATGGTTACCTCGCAGCTCCATCATCAGACCCTGGATACCATATAGTATCAAAGTACTTGTCGAGACGAATTAAACGAGCTCAAACTCGATGGGGTTGCGTAGTTTAATTACGGAGTTCCTATGGTTACCTCGCAGCTCCATCATCAGACCCTGGATACCATATAGTATCAAAGTACTTGTCGAGACGAATTAAACGAGCTCAAACTCGATGGGGTTGCGTAGTTTAATTACGGAGTTCCTATGGTTACCTCGCAGCTCCATCATCAGACCCTGGATACCATATAGTATCAAAGTACTTGTCGAGACGAATTAAACGAGCTCAAACTCGATGGGGTTGCGTAGTTTAATTACGGAGTTCCTATGGTTACCTCGCAGCTCCATCATCAGACCCTGGATACCATATAGTATCAAAGTACTTGTCGAGACGAATTAAACGAGCTCAAACTCGATGGGGTTGCGTAGTTTAATTACGGAGTTCCTATGGTTACCTCGCAGCTCCATCATCAGACCCTGGATACCATATAGTATCAAAGTACTTGTCGAGACGAATTAAACGAGCTCAAACTCGATGGGGTTGCGTAGTTTAATTACGGAGTTCCTATGGTTACCTCGCAGCTCCATCATCAGACCCTGGATACCATATAGTATCAAAGTACTTGTCGAGACGAATTAAACGAGCTCAAACTCGATGGGGTTGCGTAGTTTAATTACGGAGTTCCTATGGTTACCTCGCAGCTCCATCATCAGACCCTGGATACCATATAGTATCAAAGTACTTGTCGAGACGAATTAAACGAGCTCAAACTCGATGGGGTTGCGTAGTTTAATTACGGAGTTCCTATGGTTACCTCGCAGCTCCATCATCAGACCCTGGATACCATATAGTATCAAAGTACTTGTCGAGACGAATTAAACGAGCTCAAACTCGATGGGGTTGCGTAGTTTAATTACGGAGTTCCTATGGTTACCTCGCAGCTCCATCATCAGACCCTGGATACCATATAGTATCAAAGTACTTGTCGAGACGAATTAAACGAGCTCAAACTCGATGGGGTTGCGTAGTTTAATTACGGAGTTCCTATGGTTACCTCGCAGCTCCATCATCAGACCCTGGATACCATATAGTATCAAAGTACTTGTCGAGACGAATTAAACGAGCTCAAACTCGATGGGGTTGCGTAGTTTAATTACGGAGTTCCTATGGTTACCTCGCAGCTCCATCATCAGACCCTGGATACCATATAGTATCAAAGTACTTGTCGAGACGAATTAAACGAGCTCAAACTCGATGGGGTTGCGTAGTTTAATTACGGAGTTCCTATGGTTACCTCGCAGCTCCATCATCAGACCCTGGATACCATATAGTATCAAAGTACTTGTCGAGACGAATTAAACGAGCTCAAACTCGATGGGGTTGCGTAGTTTAATTACGGAGTTCCTATGGTTACCTCGCAGCTCCATCATCAGACCCTGGATACCATATAGTATCAAAGTACTTGTCGAGACGAATTAAACGAGCTCAAACTCGATGGGGTTGCGTAGTTTAATTACGGAGTTCCTATGGTTACCTCGCAGCTCCATCATCAGACCCTGGATACCATATAGTATCAAAGTACTTGTCGAGACGAATTAAACGAGCTCAAACTCGATGGGGTTGCGTAGTTTAATTACGGAGTTCCTATGGTTACCTCGCAGCTCCATCATCAGACCCTGGATACCATATAGTATCAAAGTACTTGTCGAGACGAATTAAACGAGCTCAAACTCGATGGGGTTGCGTAGTTTAATTACGGAGTTCCTATGGTTACCTCGCAGCTCCATCATCAGACCCTGGATACCATATAGTATCAAAGTACTTGTCGAGACGAATTAAACGAGCTCAAACTCGATGGGGTTGCGTAGTTTAATTACGGAGTTCCTATGGTTACCTCGCAGCTCCATCATCAGACCCTGGATACCATATAGTATCAAAGTACTTGTCGAGACGAATTAAACGAGCCCAAACTCGATGGGGTTGCGTGGTTTAATTACGGAGTTCCTATGGTGACCTCGCAGCTCCATCATCAGACCCTGGATACCATATAGTATCAAAGTACTTGTCAAGACGAATTAAACGAGCTCAAACTCGATGGGGTTGCGTAGTTTAATTACGGAGTTCCTATGGTTACCTCGCAGCTCCATCATCAGACCCTGGTTACCATATAGTATCAAAGTACTTGTCGAGACGAATTAAACGAGCTCAAACTCGATGGGGTTGCGTGGTTTAATTACGGAGTTCCTATGATTACCTCGCAGCTCCATCATCAGACCCTGGATACCATATAGTATCAAAGTACTTGTCAAGACGAATTAAACGAGCTCAAACTCGATGGAGTTGCGTAGTTTAATTACGGAGTTCCTATGATTACCTCGCAGCTCCATCATCAGACCCTGGATACCATATAGTATCAAAGTACTTGTCGAGACGAATTAAACGAGCTCAAACTCGATGGGGTTGCGTGGTTTAATTACGGAGTTCCTATGGTTACCTCGCAGCTCCATCATCAGACCCTGGATACCATATAGTATCAAAGTACTTGTCGAGACGAATTAAACGAGCTCAAACTCGATGGGGTTGCGTAGTTTAATTACGGAGTTCCTATGGTTACCTCGCAGCTCCATCACCAGTCCCTGGTTACCATATAGTATCAAAGTACCCGTCGAGACGAATTAATCGAGCCCAAACTCGATGGGGTTGCGTGGTTTAATTACGGAGTTCCTATGGTTACCTCGCAGCTCCATCATCAGACCCTTGTTACCATATAGTAACAAAGTACCCGTCGAGACGAATTAATCGAGCCCAAACTCGATGGGGTTGCGTGGTTTAATTACGGAGTTCCTATGGTTACCTCGCAGCTCCATCATCAGACCCTTGTTACCATATAGTATCAAAGTACTTGTCAAAACGAATTAAACTAGCCGAAACTCTTTTTTTTTAAATCTGTCTGTTCAGTTATTTATTTCTTTATCTGTTATCATCCAACAAGCATGTACGATAATTACGAAAAAAAAATTTACTTTCGAGCGTCCGGAGACAACCTCACAGTGCTGGCTCCGCCAGCGACTGACGACTTACATCGATTTCAAAACTTCTCTAACTGGTTTGCATTAAGGTCGAGAATCGTATATCAACATTCGTCGAAGAGAAATATTTACGCCTGGTGTTGTATTAAATAAGTGGTTTTTTAAATATTAATGGAAAATTTTAAAATGTTATAAAAAATGTATCCGGCTAATAGTATTTAAACACTTAATTATCTATCAGATGCATTAATAAAAAAGCACTGTTGTCGCTGAAAATTAAAAGATAACTAACAGTAAACGTTCTCAAAGGCCTTCGCTAATATTTTTTTTCTTATAAATGGAACCGATAATTAAAAATGTATTTGGGGATAATATAATAGTTTAAATATCCATCTACGCCATTATTTTTTTCAAGATTATACATTGAACCAGCTCGATAGAATTTACACGGAAAAGTGCCTGTTTTCGGATTTCCTGGGGTTGCCCGGCCTTTAAACGCTACTTTCAATTCGGTCGGTTTTGGTTGTACAAAAAAGAATAATATGTTTGATGGCAGGTGGTAATCTATAATTAGTTATCGATTGCTTTTATTAGTAAAGATTTTAAAGACAAATATCTTAATCAGAAATTAGGTGGTTGCCAACCACTGAGATTTGACTTCAATGCTCTGAATTCATGGTATTCGAGCTTCGGTAATAGATTAAACAATGAGATAGCATTTTATTCGAAATATCTTTCCGCAAACGTATCTAATGTTGATAATCTTTTTATATGAATCGGAGCTATGTTTTTTTCTGTTGGCAGCACTATTTAGTTAACGGACCGTTTAAATTGTCTCAACGAGTCGTAATGATCGCATTCCGTCGGAGAGAGGAATACGCCTGGACATGCGTCGGTCTGAGATTGACCCTCTCTCCTGATTGCCAACACACATTATACTACTGATTTACGATGTTGTTTATTGAAGTATAATGCAGAATAAAGGGTGTATCAAAAACTTAAAAAGGAAGATTAACCGACTTCAATAAGGAGGTTCTTCATTCAAGTTTTATGTATGTTCGTGTAACGCTGAGATTTTTTGATTTTATTTACGTGATTCTTCTTTAGCTTTGATGCGGAGAGTTATCATTTGGTCTCATTTTTATCAAAATTGAAAAATCTGTCCCCTTTGAATAGGTTTTTCATTCCAGTAATAACATAACAGTGTAGAGCAGTTTTAACAATCTTCGCAGATGGGCCGGGGCTCGCCGGTGAAATACCACGACCACACGAAGACAGGCGTGAAGTGGGAGCAATTCCGCGTTTCGTCTGATGAGTGGTGGTTCCGGAGGCCAACTTTGGTCCCTTTGCCTTACCACCCTTTTCTTATGAGAAGAATGGGAAGGGAAAGTGGAGATTTGACAGCGGAGGAGACGCATAGGAAAGGGAAATATCTCTTGATGTGAGTCTACCTCCTCCGTCGATAAAGGGTAGGCAACGCATCTGCAATTGCGAATGTCTATGGGCAGCGGTCGCTTCGCCATTGTGGCGAATCGGGTGATCACTTGCTCGGTTGCCACCTTATATTATATAAAAAAAAAACTGACTTGTGTTCTGCTGGGGACCGATTTCTTTATACTGTAAATATGCACGTAACGTTTGGTAGTATCTTTGTTTTGAATCACACTGGATATCTGAAACCTTTGTTTCTAATATCTTTAGAATTGAGGTATCGTTTAAATAAATAATGGCAGTTTTATCAAATGTTATGTAAATTAGACAACCAAAAGCGACTAATTGCTTTTACCAACGAAAAAAACGATATAACTTACCTTTAGCTCAAGTTAAATTAAGCAAAAGTTAAAACTTGAAACGTAATCCAATTAAACGACATAAATTGACATTGTAATTAATGCACAAAATCAATTCGTGGGTTATTTTTCAGTGCAGTAAATTTTAATTTGGATTTTTTTAAAAATACTCAGGTAATTTTTGACGTATCTCGTGTGCCACCTTATGATATAAAAAAATAATTTAAGGGTATTTGACACGGGTGGAACAACCACCCCGTAAATTGGGTAAGACTAGGGTGTACGTAGTTGTGACTCCAATTGTTAACATCTAATCCCTATAAATATCATGCGACAGGTTACTAATCATACTATAGCATACTAATATTATAAATGCGAAAGTTTAGATGGATGGAGGGATGGATGTTGTTTGAGTTTGTAGATAACGGCATGGGAGGATTCGATTGAAATTGGTATAGCTGTAGAGGATGTCTGGAAGAACACATAGGCTACTCACTTTTGTTTTTGTTAACCACGCGGACGGAATCGCAGACGAAAGCTAGTATAAGTTTTATAAATGCGAAG
>JAGSMZ010000108.1:0-16985 GCA_029286645.1 Papilio protenor | reverse complement strand
TTTGTGCGAAAATGGTGGATGGGTTCCACTTCACCGCAGTCTTCTATTGGTTATTGGTGATTGCCGCCGAGCCGAACCGGCCCCATTCGTACGACGAAGATGTTATTGGCTTTGCTCTATTCCTGTTAATGAATAGTTCTCAAACGATTCTACTTGGTTAGCCTCAAACTTAGGTAATATCGATTGCATTTTTAGGATGTAACTGTTTCCTAAATTTTAACACGTTTAGTTATTACTACTTTTTCGCCCGCGACACATCCGCGTTTGATTTAAAAAAAACAAACGTGAGTAGCCTGATGTTTCTTCCGCGGACTATCCTTTACATCTATACCAAATTTCATCGAAATCGTTTAGCCTTTTAGGCTACAAACTCTAACAAACATCCATGCCCATCCATCTAAACTTTCGCGCATTTATAATATTAGTATGATTTTACAATTTTGACAACATTTTGGACGCAACAAGTTCTCGTCGGCAAATAGAATGTTCATTAAAATCTTTGTATATAACGTATAAAGTTTGGTCTGTTTTATTGATTCTATCCTCTCTTCATTCTTATCTGGCGTTCTTATTTTTTAAACTAATACAAACCTAATGCAAACTTTTCTACAGACAATGTGATAACGGCGTCTATAAGCCGGGCTTCGCCACCAGCCAGCAGGCCTATATGAAGCGGTTGATGCAGTGTTTACCGCTTCTGGTAGCGTTCTGGGCAACTCCTGGCCAGCATCGTTTCTGACTGGTAACCAACTGACGGAAGCTGATATTCGCCTGGGACCACCCTGGTTCGGTTTCGATCCGGGTGGTACGGACCACTTTCAAATGCGACAAAACGCAGCATCAGCGATACATCAACCTGTTAAAGCTACTGCGCGATATCACACCAGATGACGGGCATTGCGGAAAACGGTGGACTTCGCCCATATCCGCAACCATTACTACAGGAGCCATAAAACATCAACCCGACCGGATTATCTCCGTGGTCCGCAGCAGGATCTTAACGAACCTCACGGCCCGCGATTTCTTCGTTTCGCTAAGCAATTGGGCGCGATTTGTGCGTCCAATAATTCAACAAAACAAATATTACAATCATTTCATTCACGTCTATTTCTATTTCGATCGCTTTAAAAACAAGTGATGACGGTTAACAGAAGGCGCTTAGAAATGACGGATCTTAAATGTATTAAAAACTACATGGGATTTGGCGGCCGCGCCCGGCCGCAAAGAGTACTGGATGTTTATCTGGTCAACATCATCCTCCACCGGCGTACTCGCATAATTGATAAGATGCGGGGGATGGCAGCGCGCGAGGAGAGGGATTCGACCACTATCTATGAGTGCTGAATTCTTACGGGTGGGCCGTGCAGTTCCGTCGATTGCACGATACCGACCCGCTCGCATTGTGGACTGTTATTGCTGCGGATTCACGTTATCGGCTGGTGGGTGATCATGGATTCAATTGCCAGAACGGGCACCCCCAGGAAATAATCGCTTCGGGCGTTTAGGATTGTTGGTTTTTCTAGATAATTCTGATTTTCTTGATTTACGTTTGTATAGACGCATGGCGCCCTTCGTACACGACGGATGCACAAAATTTATAAGGGGGCGCATTTTGTTTATGGCTTCCATAATGATCAGCTTCGAATCCCGCGTTAAATTCCATGACTCGCCTCAGCCATTGTTTGGGTGGGCTGGTGTCGCGATGCCAGGCCATAATAATGTCGATCTCGTTGCTGTATTCCGGACTGACCCACCCGCAGACGCCCTCGGCAATACCTGCTCTACGAGCGGATACGGCATCGTCGAACGCCCAATCCTGCCACAGCCGCCTCGTGACGCTTTCTTCGATGGTGCTCACGGTTTAAAGCGCGGTGTTTATCGAGCAGTTGACACGGTCAACACCGGGCGCCGCGAGCGGTATCCCGGGGACCGCCAAAGCCGCGGTTACTTCTTAACGCGGGAAAACTTCAGAAAGCGGGCCTCCGGCTCCTGGTGATAGGGTGATCGGCGCGGCCAAACATTAGACGCCTCTCACCGAATAGAGCTGCGGGAGTGATTTACGAAGAGGAAGCGAAAATGCATTATCCGGCGCAACGACAATACCGCCGTCCATACAAGCCGTTCCCATGCCCCGGCCAGAGTATTCGGGTAATAATCGAAAGTTGAGTATTCGATTTGGTCGCCAGCTTTTCAATGAAAGGAAAAGGTCGGCTGGTGGGCACAGCGCCTCGGTGACGATAGTGAGGTGCGTTTGCCCACCGGCGCGATAGCGCTCGGTAATCCGTCTCCGCTTATCGGCGCCTCCAGCAGTACGCGCCCGGCGCTCCAGCAACATTCGGCCCACGTTAGTGAATTTTGTTCGATGACCTGAACGGTCAAACAGCACGACGTCCAGCTCCTCTTCAGCTTTTGCATGGTATAGTCAGCGCTGAAGGCACACGGACCCAGCTCATCGCCGCCGCCCCCCGGCCCCAAAGCTTCCGCGTCGTCAAGTGAATCCATAACGCGGCAATGCTTCCAGCGTTAATGCTCTCTCTTTAGCCATCGCAAGTCTCATTTCAGGAAATTTGATATTTACCGGGCAGAATATCTGGCTAACAAACAGCGTCCATCCTTACCATGAGGAGTGTAAAGAGAGGTCAGAAGATGATTACAACCGAAAAGACAAACAGTGCGGTCAAGCAGACTTCGGCTGGCTGCAGGACCGCATAAACTTTCCTTTGGCCACACTTCGACCCTAAATTGTGGGCACGCCTGTTGGCGCGTGCTCAATCAGGAAATTCTGGAGCCCGGCGCGTCGTTTCAGCCGAGGACCTACCGAAAGTCGACATTATGAACCTGATTCTGGAAGGTGAAGCGGAATAACGCGACAGCGATGGCAACATATTACAGGCAAAAGCAGGCGAAGAGCTGCTGATATCAACTCCGCCTGGCGTAGCTACAGCGAGATAACCTGAGTAAAGATCGCTCGCTGACGGCGGAAGCAGCTGGTGCTGGCGCCTGCCCACAGGCCCGAAAAACCGCTGGTGCCAAAAATCGATATCCCGCCGCGATCGCAGCAGCTGCTGGTTAGCCGGACGGCAGCCAGCTAGCCCCAGCTCCGCCAGCAGGTATGGATACTCCACCTTATCGACCTGGCGAAAGGCGAGCAGCTTAACGTTGCAGCTTCACGGCCCCGCTCCTACCTGCAGTCGATTCCACGGTACGGTGCATGGCGGGTGCATGAAGAAGAGACAAGCAGGCTCTGGACCTGCGGCGAGATGGCGCTTTTATTCGTGACGAAGCTAAAATTACCCTCGGTGCTGATACGCCGCTGCGCGCTTGGTGATAGATTTACCAGTGTGTAACAACTGGAAGTAAGGGAGTATGTTCAGTGGGCAAGAAGGAAAACAAAAAAGTGGCGCATCGGCGCAACAGCAGCAATCGGAACCGTCACTACGATGAGTTTTGGCTATGACAGAGATGTTAAATCGAGCTGGAAAGATTCCGTCAGCGGAGAGCGAGAGATTCGGCTCCAGAAGAAGAGAGCGTCGTCTGATGCAATATCGGCCCGGGCGCGGGGCCGATGGATTTACTCACTCAGCTCTTGAGCTAAGTCTTTTGTACCTGCTGAAGCTGTTCTGGCGTCAGACACCTGGTTCACATCAAATAGTATCACGCGATAATAGCGAGCCTGCTGCTTACTGGCTAAATGCGCCCAGGTGATCTTATTTGACCGCCTTTGTGCCATTTTCGAATCAATAACCTAAACAACACGCCCTCTTTAAATTCTTTCTGGGAAATCTGCTGAACGTTTTTTTTCCAGCTGATGATGCAGGCTTTAATTTTCGTTATCTGATCGTTAGTCAGTTTAAGTGCTGGGACAATCGGGTCCTGCGCCGGAGCGGGTGCTGCAGCCTCTTAACATTCCGCAGCCTGAGCCGCCAGGAGAACCCAGGGGCAGAGAGCGGCTGTAATGCCTGCAATGCGGGTCATTATTTCATTTTGTATCCTGATAATTATCGTCGATGTGGCCCGTCTATTATTTTTCAGAAGTATGACGAACAGGAAATGAAGAAATAGTACGTATAAAGTAGTTAAAAATCAGAAACATATTAATAAAATACGAGGCTATGATCAATTCATTTATTTAAATATATAAATACCAGGCGAGGAGGAATGCATGTCCGTATGAGTCATGATGGCGGGTGATGGCGCCCGGTTTCCCACATACGCCCGCGTTCTTTGTTCAAACCCGAAGCCCAGAGCAAAAACCCCCGCCATTGCTGGCAGGGGTTTTGTGATTGATTGAAAAAGTTGAAGGACCGTTTAAGCCGGGGTTCTGTCGTGGAAGTCTTTCAATCAGGCCAGCAATCGCTCACTGGATCAAGCAGCCTACCCGGGTTCAGTACGGGCCGTTACCTTGTGAACCCCTTATTGGACTTGCTCCGGGTGAGTGTACCGTGCCGCGAACTGTTACCAGAAGCGCGGTGCGCTCTTACCGCACCCTTTCACCCTACCTGATCCCACTTGCGTGGGCCATCGGCGGTTTGCTGCTGTGCACTGGTCGGGGCTTGCGCCCCCCAGGCGTACCTGGCCACCCTGCCCTATGGAGCCCGGACTCCTACCCCTCCGCCCGAGTTCTCCCCCGAAGAGGACGAAGACGAAGCGGCGGACTGTCTGGTCAGCTTTCGGGCGAAGTATAGAGGGGGTTTACCGACGGTTTGTCATCCTTCGTCGCCATCCCAACTGCAATGTCGCCGCAAATATTACGCGACGGCTGATAAATATGTATCGCCGCGCCGCGAAACGCTCTTCGAGAGTCGTTTACGCTGCGCAGCACGCAAAAAACACCGCATCAATCCCATACTGGTGAACCACACCGACGTCCCGGGTCAGACTGGCCGGCGAGCCAATCACCGCTTATGATACTTTTTCGCCACGCTGCCACGGCCAACCGGCCACTGTACAGTTAATACTCTGGGCTATCCAGCCGACCCTTTCGCCGGTCACCACCAGGCGAACAATCAAGGATATGCGCTCCAGGTTCAGCGCCTGGGTCCCGATTTCAATCCCGCTGCGTAATTCAGCCTTCAGAACGCCATCAGAGCGGCACCCATACCGCCCGCCGCCGACCCCCGCCACCGGAACCTGTTTCTTCACATCGAACATGCAGATCGGCCTTAAAATATCGAGTAGTGCGCCAGATTGAGTCCAGCTCGCGGATATCATCGCTCGGTAGCCCCTTTCCTGCGGGCCAAAAATTCTTGACGCCGCCGCTATCGCCGATCAGGCGGATTGGTGACATCGAAGGGCGACCGAATAGCGCAATCATGCAGTCGGCATCAAGAGGGATACTATCGAATTGAGGCTACACATGACTACCGCCGGCGTTGCAAATCTCCACGCCGTGGAATCGCAAGCGACGCGCCCCAGCGCTGCACAATTCATGCGCCGCAATCGTTGGTGGCGCTGCCGCCAATGGCCAATGATGATTTTTTCGCCCCGTGATTCCAGCGCCTGCAGAATCAGCTCGCCGGTACCGCGCGATGTCGTCAATAGCGGGTTACGCTGCGCGGGCGGCACGAGGCCCCAGCCGTGGCCGCAGCCATTTCGATAAACGCGGTTTTTGCCGGGTCACCGAAAGCCCCCCAGCATGCATCACCCGGAGACCAGCGGCACCGTCACGCAGGCCCGCATTCTGTCCCTGCGTCGCGGCAACATCGCTCCAACGGTACCTTCTCCGCCATCGGCGAGAGGAACTTAACGTAGAGGCATCGGGGAAAAATTTCCCGAAACCTTTTTTTTTCTTTATAGCCTGAGCAACCTCGCTGGCCGAGAGGCTTTCTTTATAAGAGTCTGGGGCGACGATTAACGATTTTCAAGTTATTAGCCTGACAGTGCGCGCCAGGACAAGGAAATTACAGGGCGCGAAATCCGCGCCCTTCTTGTTAGCGATGTGACTTTCCACTTTCGCCAGGTGTTTCGTAGTAGCATGCAAGTGAGCTATGGTCGGCGGTACCCAGGCCATCCGCGCGCAGGCGCCCTGAATCATCTCCATTACCGCGGCGGTCAGCGGCAGCTGGGCGCCCACGCCGTGGAAGTATCCAGCGAATTCGCCAGATCTTTAATATGCAGGATTCGATACGGAGCCCGGATTAAAGTTACGTCCATCACCATCGGCGCCTTTGGCTCCAGCACGGTGCTCCCGAGCCGACCGCCGCGGATGGCCTGATAAACCAGACTCCGGGTTCACGCCCGCTTTAGTCGCAGCGTCGCCCGCTTCGGAAACGCCGCAATGTTCAGCGCCACAAATCACCTGGTTGGCCAGCTTGGTCGACGTTGTGCACGACGCCGATCTCGCCGTGTGTACCACGGATTCCCGCCATCGCTTCAGCAGATATTAATAATATTTATCGAAAATCGCTTATCACCGCCCACCATCACCGAAAGAGTACCGTCGATAGCCTTCGGTTCGCACGCCGCTGACCGGGGGCATCCAGAATACGACGCCCTTCGCTTCAGCCGCTTCGCTGATTTCCGCGGCTCGCCCAGCGGCGCGATGAGAGACTCATATCAATTCAAACGGTTGCCCGGCTTCGCGCTCAATGATCCCCGCCTTCGCCCAGCGAGACCTCTTTCACGTTCGGGAGTTCGGCAGCATGGTGATGATAACATCCGCACTGCTCGGCAATCGCTTTCGCTGACCGGCGGTTTCTGCGCCTGCGGGCAATCACTTGGCAATCGCTTCCGGATACGGTCAGCAACCACCAACGAGTTAACCGCCTTGAGGAGGTTTTATCATTGGTTTACCATGATAACGAGGCCAATAAAACCAACTTCATTGTCATGTCTTTATCTCTTAGTTTCGGTGGTGGTATTTTTAAAGGAGTCAGCCAGCTTCTGCGTGGAAGAACGGAAAACGGCCCAGGTCGCTGGCCGACGGAGACAAAGGTCGCGCCCCATTCATATGAGCGGCGCGCGTCGGCTCAACCGGCGGCAGAATAACGCTCGGATTACCGGCTTCTTCGCGCTGGCAAAAAATATGCTGGATTTGTTTTGAACTTCCGGAGGGAAGCATTGCCCAGATGGACCCAGCGCAGCGGCAGATCGCTAGGGCCGACCAAAAATACCGTCCACCGCCAGGAGTGGCGGCTATAGCATCAACGTTATCCACGCCCTGATGGACTCTCGATTGCCACGCGAAATGGTGAATTTTTGTTCGACGACGCCGAAGTAATCCGGGCACGTGCCAAAACATATTGGCGCGGTGCGAGACGGATACCGCGCGAATGCTTCAGGCGGGATAGGGGTGAGGCAACGGCGTTAATCGCTGCTCCTTCCGTTTCCACAAAACCGGGATCAGGAAGGTATAAAACAGATATCCAGCAGGGCGCTTAATGATCACCGGTTCGTTGGTCGGTACGCGAACGACCGGCGCGGTGGCGCTACCTTTCGCGCCATCAGCGGGGGGATCAAGGTAGAGATATCGTTCGGCGCAGTCGCCGTCCAGTACCAGCCGTCGCCGCCCGGCAGGCCTAAAACTTCGGTGCTAATTGGCTCGCCAGAGCGGACCAGGCAACCAATCTGAACCTGATGCGCCGCCAAGGGCCGCCTTTAAATTATTCGGGAAAGATATCGTATTCAACTTATACCTTGTCACTTAAAACCGTTAATTATTCTGCATTCCATAGTTGATGTCGCGACCACAAACAGATAGCAAACCCATCGCCATCAGGGCGGAACATCCAACAAAGACCAGCGCTTGCGTTGAATGAGTGCAGTTCGCTCCCCAGGGTAACCGATAACCAGCGGGTTCGATGGAAGCAACGTACCCAATACGTTAAATTACGCCGCCGCACAGGCCAACAATCTCTTTCGGCGCGCGGTATCGGGAAATCACCGGCCAGCCCATGAGCGCCCAAACCTTTACCGAAGAATGCCAGCGCCATCGGGTGACCACCAGCGCGGTATTATTGGTGTAGTTACACAAGAATGATGGTGGGAAGCGAAGCGCATTCCGAGGGACAATCGGCAGCTTACGCGCCCACGGTTGATGGAAAACCGACGTTTAATCAGATAGTAGAGAAACACGGCCAGCCAGCACGCCGCCGGCAAAAACCGCACAGCGCCGGAAATCGATGCGACCAGACCCACTTCAGAATCGACATACCTTTTCTGCACCAGATAAATCGGAAACCAGTGAGGAAGAACCAGGTAATGGGATTATAAAATATGACCGAAGAAATACGCCCAGCCAGCATCATGCGGTGGTAACAGCTGCTTAGAATAGTAAGCTTAGGACCGCGGCCGCCGCGCTGCCGGCTTTTATGGTCCATATCAACGACTGCGCCCCTGCCGGAGTAAACTTCAGGCTCTTTGCGTCATTGGCGGATGGGAAGTGGGATTATTGGATCAGTTTTATCCACAGACCGAGTAAGCACAAAGCCAATCACGGCCCATGACGGGGAAGAATGCTCACAACCCCAGGCAAAGGTCAGCCAGCCAGAAGCAGCGGACGAGGGGAGACAGCGCCAGGGAGAAATGCGGCGCGGAGTTAAAGATCGCCGATTGAGGTGCCGCGCTCTTTCGTCGGAAACCACGCCGCGACGATAAGGGGCGTTTGAAGGGAAAGATGGCGCTTCAGAGAAGCCCAGCATAAAGCGCATAAAAAACATTGAAGATGCGCCCACGCCAGCGGAAACATATCACAAGCAGGCAGGAAGGGAACAGCGACAGAAGAACAGGCCTGTAAGAGTAGACCTTTTCGATCCAAAGTATCGAGCAGCCAGCCGCCGGGGATTGGCATAGCAGGTAGCCCAGCCAAAAGCGGAGAAAATATAGCCCATTGAGACCGCACTCAGCTGCAGCTCTTCGCCACACGTACCGGCGATCGAAGCGTCAGCGCGGTCGGCATAGTTAAACGGCAGTGACAATAATAATAATTACAGAATTTAAATGCGGGTGGACACATTTTTTTCTGTTCTATGTGCATCCAGACAATCTAATATTCCTCAGGTACAACACACCTTCCCTTATTTATTTTTGGTGTGATTCTGAATTATTCAGAAAATCAATTCAGGAGGTATCGATTTACTCATTCCGGCGCACATTGGGGCAAAGCAAACTCATAAATCAGCTTGCGAACCGTTAAACACTGTGAAACAACCGTAAATGGCGTTTAATTATCTCTAATGTTTGCAAATGCAATAAATCAATGGCGACTGATCCCACAGTGCCATCATTTCCCCCATGTGGGGTTCCTTGCGTAGCAATGGTGATTTAGATCACATTTTCAAATTCAAAAACACCTGACATCTATTTCACCAAATCTGCCGCATCGAAATTGAAAACCCTAAATATATCGAGTGGCATGAAGGCGGCAACCGCAGGGAATAACCTGGCGCTTACTAAAGTAGTGACTGGGGTGAGCGAGGAAAGCCAACGCAAATGCCAGCTGAAAATGACGGGTAAAACGTTTTATTTTTATTCGCACCTTGCTGGAGAATACTGGGACAATGGCTGACATTGTTGAAATTAGCAAGAATCGCCAAACGGCGTTTATATAAAAGTGCACGAAACGGATTAACGTGGCGATTATTGTTAACGATCGAGGGTTTAAAAGCGGAACGCTTTCCGACGGGCGCACGCTGGTTGGCAATCCCGCCAAGGCCACCAAGGTCGCGCTGGTCGATAATTCAGTACACGGTGAAATCATCCGCTATGCGAGTGATGGCTACGCGGTACGCGATATTCCGCGGGCAGCTGGATTGACGAATCGCTGGTGGGAAGCCGAAGGCGCCGCCTCTGCACACCTTACCTCTGGCGACCAAAGTTCGGCGCGCTGCCGCCGATGGAAGGCTATACCTCAACGCTATCGCAAGCGACGGCAGCGTTGGCACCAAAAATCTGCTCGGAATTAGCACCAGCGTGCACTGCGTGGCGGGAGTCGTCGATTAGTAGTGAAAATTATCGAACGCGATCGCTGTCGGAAGTATACCAAACGTCGATGGCGTGTGGCGTCTGAAAACATTCGTATGGCTGCGGCGTGGCGATTAACAGCTCCGGGACAAAGCGGTACGTCCGATCCGACCATTCATACCTGGCCATCAATCCAAACTTGGCGGCGAAGTGATGGTGATGGCCTTGGTGCGAGAAAACTGCAGCCGGAGCGCCCTGCTGGAAGGCACCGACGATTAAAACAGCATTCCCGTACGATAGCGCCAAGCATCGTCAGCTGCAGGATGAGAAGCACGTCGGTTTTAAATCAATGGTGGATGACTATGAAGGTCGCCGAGCGCCATCTGGAGAAGCTGAACCAGCGCCAGCGCGAAACTGCCCGGCCTCCGAACTGGTGGTCGGTATGCAGTGCGGCCGGCAGCGATGCGTTTTTCTGGCGTGACGCAAACCCGGCGGTGGGGGGGGGGTATGCGCCGATCTGCTGGTGCGCGGCGGGGCGACCGTACATTGTTTTCCGACGTCACCGAAGTACGCGATGCGATTCATCTGATGAAGTCGCGCGCCCATCAACGAAGAAGTCGGCAGACGACTGCTGGAGGAGATGGCCTGTACCGATAATATCTTGATATGGGTAAAACCGACCGAAGCGCCAACCATCCCCCCCCCCCCCCCCCGGACAATAAAAGGCGGTCTGGCTAACGTTGTAGGAAAAAGGCGCTGGGTTCATATCGCTAAATCCGGAAAAGAGCGCGATTGCCGAAGTGCTCTCTGCGGGGGGCAGCGCCCGACCAAACGCGGTTTGATTACGCGCGACGCCGGCGAGCGGCGACTTCGTATGCGGTACTCCGCCAAGTGGCCTCCGGGATCCACGGTTGCAGGTCTTTACTACCGGTCGCGGTACGCCGTATGGCCTGGTCGCCGTCGGTTGATATTAAAATGGCGACGCGTAACCGAGTGGCAAACCGCTGGTATGACCTAATGGATATCAAGCGGGAACATCGCCACGGCGAAGAAACATCGAAGAGGTAGGTGACGCGATGTTTGAATTTATTCTTGATGTCGCCACCGGCCGCAAGAAGACTTTCTCGATCAGTGGGGCCGCACAATCAGTGGCACGGTGTTTAACCCGGAGCGGTGACCTGATTCGACTCCAGCAATTATCCCGCTCGTGATGCTTCGGGGGGATACCTCCCTGCCTATTGATGCGCGTTGCGACAAACCCTCCTATCTGCGCTTTCGGGGAAGTCCTTTATCGGCCACGCGGGCATCGCCAGAGAGCCGATGCGTGGGCCCATCTAGCGCCTCCTGCGGCGATGCGCCGAGACAGGAAAAAGGTGACAAAGGTGGCGCCAAAGCAGTCGCCGGCCCCGTAGGATCGACAACCGGACATGAAAACCGGACAGCATGAGCGGTTTCCTGGGCTGTAATGCTCGCTCGCGCGGGGCCGGTTATTACCCCGTGCTTAACCGCCCGCGCTTAAAAGCTTATCCACAGACACCTGCTCATTGCGCCCAGGGTTGAGGCCAAAGTATCCAGTTTCGCCATCGCTGGGCAAAAAGATATCTGGTAATCAAGGATATATTCAAAGCCTGCCGACATTTCAGGGATTGCGCACTCTCTTGCGGATATTCGGATCGAACGAAACCGTGCCGTTGCGCGATTTAATATTGCAATCGCTTTACGCATCGCGTCGGATCATGCGCAAAACGAAAACAGCGAAGAGCCCATAATGTGAAAATGATTGCAATGGTTAAGCAGACGGTCGTCAATATGGTCAGGGTTAGCAAAACACAGGCGCTGTACGGCATATTAAAAAAATAAAATCGCGAGCTGCGCCTGGCTACGGTAGCTCACGAAAGCGCTAACGGTGGTCGCTGTTGCAGTATGGCAGATCCATTAACCGTTTACGCCGTCACTTTCCAGCCGCGCGATATTATTCACCAAAGCATCGTTGCCGACACAGCTGAAAAGCACGAGCCCACCCCAGCTTTGCCACGACGGCGAAAATTGCCGGGCAGCCGCTTGGGATATGGCCCCCAAAATTTCCAACCCGGGCGAGAAAAAAACCCTGGTTCTCTTCGTTTTGCCAGAAAACTCCACCAGTAGTTCGCCATGGTGAAAATGGTCACATTCATGCATCGCTCATTACTTTGCCTTCTGCAAAGCAGGGTGAGCCATGAGGCACTCTGTGTTGGTATGGTTATAGCTGTTAGTCAGCCAGCGGCGAGGAAGGCGGGCGTGATACTCCGCGGCGACCACCTGCGGCGTCCGATGACGCTAATTTGCTGGCAAGTCGCAATCGCGTAGCGCTTATCGCCGTACACCGGACGATGCGCCAACGACGCAATCACCCTCTCACTTTGCCGCCACCGCTTTCGCTCAGCAGTGAAGGCGAGCGCGGCTTCCTGTCTGACGCTCAAAGGTGTGCCATCTTCAGCAATGTGGTCGACAGCGATCAGCGCTCGCGAGGGGCGATATTGACCCAGCGCGTTCAGCGCAGATCGCCTTCGACTATTTTGCCGGCTCCCCGAGTGACGCCGCGAGCGCCGGGTTTCCCCATTCAGAAACTCCTGCGCCAGCGGCACATGCGCCAGGTCGTTTAACAGCAGACAAAGCTCGTCATAGACAGCAAGAACGTGATCAAACTTTGCGTAAGATCGACCCTGCCCCAGAAAGAGCGTTGTTTCGCTATCTTCGATCTGCGCGGCGATCTGCGAGCCATTTCGGTCTCCAGCGGCTTTATCCGTTATACCGGAGCCTCCTGGACAGGGCGATACGGGGCCGGCATGGGAAGTTGTAAATTGCGCCGCCAAGACGAGCGCTTAGGTAGCCCTGCTGTTCAAGGTAGTTCAGGTCATACGCGATCGTACCCCAGATACAGCCAGCATTTCAAGCCGATCGGTCGGACGTTTGATCTCTCAGTTTTTGCGCACAGACTCTTCAGCGATGTCAGCGCCTTTTCAGCAGACTTGGAGACGGTTTTGCCACAGGGTTGTGCTCTTATTTTCTCCCAGAATAACTATTAATTTTTAAATTCCCCGCTGCAGTCAAACGCAAAGGCCTTCTTTAAGCATTAAATAGCGAATTAAAATTATTTAATTCAGTAGGTTATGTTTAATCACGCTTTTTAAGATACTTTTAAAAAAGAAAACAAACAGAGCAGTAATAACTTTCAATTTTTAAAATAACCATCACAGTAGATGTGCTGATTGATTCCACAACAACAAAGTTAGCGATCGCCTACCATTACTTTCAAAACGAAGGTGACGTAACAAAAAATTACAAAATGAAAAGGTAAGGAGAAGAATGTACATTATCTCGAGTAAAAAACATTGCTGTTGTGAAAGCTCAGCGGCTTGAGATACGATGTCCGGCCTTTATATCCACAACCTGAAACGATGCAGGTGGTGGTAGAGACGGCGGACGAGCTGCGTTCTCCGCTGATCCTGCCTTGCCGGCCACACCGGGAAACTTATAGCTATGCAGGAACGGTTAACGTGGTTTTTTCTTTTTTTTTTTTTTTTTTTTTTTTAGGTGGCGATTTCGCTCGCGATCTGGACAAGAGCTGGGATCTCCCTTTAGCGGTCCACCTCGATCACCATGAAGATCTGGCCGATATCACACGTAAAGTACAGGACGGTATCCGCTCGGTCATGATCGACGGTTCACACGCACCTTTGAAGAAAATGAGCGTTGAGTCAAGAGCGTGGTTGAACTGAGCCACCGTTATGATGCCAAGCGTCGAGCCGGAGCTGGGTCGACTGGGCGGTGTGGAGATTGATTCTCGTGGCGATGCAAAAGATTGGCTGTATACCAACCCGGAACAGGCGCGTGAATTTGTCGCCCGACACCGGTACGACTCGGTAGTGGCGGTGTCGCTATCGGATAATGCCCACGGAATGTACGCTGCGAACACAGCTCGTTTTGACCGCCTCGACGCCATTCGCGGATCGCGTTTGAGGATTCCTATGGTTCTCATGGCGCACGGGTCTGGCCGATAGGGCCCCGATATCCGCCGGGCAATCGCGTTGGGGCGGTGCCAAGGTCAAAGGCGCCACCGAGCTGAAAATCGCCTTTCTCCGATGCCCTGAAGCACTATTTCGAGGAAAAATCCAGACGCTAACGATCCGCGTCATTATATGAAAACGGCCAAAGCGGCGGATTGAAGGATATCGTACGCAAAGTCATCACGTTTGCGGGCCATGTGAAGGAAACTGTAATTTTCGGATCGAAGGAGCAACGTCGGATCCATTACCCTGACACTCAATATGCAATCGATATGAATAATCTTTTGCGATCCGCTGACGCCGTCGGCAGTGAAACGAACCCGGCACACGGATAGTGCCCGAATGGCAAAGGAGTGAAAGCTTCGCTGATATTAAATCCACTATCGCAGCCCACTACATTATGAGCATTTTTCGGTGGTTCACTGCCGTTATATTGGGGAAGAGTTACGTAAGAAAAACATTAAAGTGAGCCGGCATGGGTCTCTGAGCCAACCCGAATTAATATTTTTATTAATGACGGAGCTGAGGAATATAAGCCGTAATCCCGGAGCAAAAATTGATGGAGTGCAAACAAACAGGGTATTCATCATCTGCAATGCGTCCACTTCCGGGGATTATTTAGCGATCAGCGGCAGCCTGCCGCCGGGAATGGAAAGCGGATTTTATGCTGAAATCATTGAATTATGCCAGCCGAAAGGGCCTGTGAAGTTATTCTCGCTATCAGCCCATCGGTACTGCGCCAGCTGCGGAATTACGGGCCATTGTTGATTAAACCCACATGCGAGCTGCGGGGAAATCTTCGTTGTTGAGTTTGACGTACAGTAGAGCCGCCAGGGCAGGTGCGTGAGGCCATGCGACACGGCTGATCAACTGCGCTCGCAACGTGTGTGACGGTGGGAGCGGGGTCTTCTACTTTTCCAAACGGCGAAGGCGTGTGGTTTTGCTCGCACCGAAAATTGAACTGGTCAGCTCCGCCTGGTCCACGCTGGTGACGCCGCACTGGGTGCTTTTCTCAGTTAAATGGCTTAACAAAGAAGATGTCACTCACGCTTGGCATTAGCCAGCGCGACCGGTCGCCGATGTCGCCCGCTTCCGCCGGGTTAGGCAAATTACAACGCACAGAAGAATTATTACACAAATTCAGGTTCGTCCATTATAAAGGTCCGATTATGAAAAAAAATCATGCAGTTACCGGAGCCCTAAGGGTTAGCAATACTTTATGGACTGAAGAGGCCTTTTAAAAACCCGCAGCAAAGAAATTAATGTCGATATTAAAGGAGAAACCAACGGGCTTCCGGCGTTGAAACGCGATTACCCCCGCGGATTTAAAAGATAGTTATGGCGTGTATTACGCCGCCGATAAAGACGGGAACGCCGAGCGGTTGATGGCCTGGCCGGCATTGAGGTTCGGTTTAAGAAGCCATCACCATCCGGCCGATTTAATTAATTAAAGTGATCGGCGGTTCAGCGGCGCGTCGCAAGGGAATTTCGTTCCGCCGAGTCAACGGAGAAATACGAGCAAGAGTCTTCGGCCGTTCGGTTATAAGCACCTGAAGAGCGGTCGTGTCCAACATGCTGCCGTTTGTCGTAGCGGGAGGGATTTTGATTGCCATCTCCTTCCGTGGGGCATCTACTCGCCGATCCAAACTCGCCGCAAATAACGCGATTCGCCGCAACGTAATGAAAGTGGGCCAACAAGCCTTTACAATCATGGTACCGATTTTCACCGCCTTATATCGCCGGGTTCTATTTCCGGGCGTCCCGGATGGTCGCGGGCTTCGTCGGTTGGCTTACTGCCAATGCGACGCGCAGGCTTCTCGGCGGAATTATAGCCGGTTTTGCCGAAGGTTTATTTATGCTGTGATCCGCAATAGGATCAACGGCCTGCCGCCGACAGTATGAAGGGCTCAAATCATATTCCTTATGCGCTCATCGGCGTGTGGGATTGGTGTGTAATGATGGTCCTCCTCGGTCAACCCGTCGCCGCCATCAAATAACGCGATGATGAACTGGCTAAGTCATTACAGAAGCAAACCCGATTCTGTTAGGTATTTGGTCGGCGCGCGATGGGATCCTTCGACTTCGGCGGCCCCGGTGAATAAAGCCGCCTACGCACCGGTACGCTGCCTGCTTGGACAGGGCAAACTACTTCTTTATGGCCGGGGTTTCCGCCGCCTGCATCACACCGCCGCCTGGTTAATCGCTCTGGCAACGACCTTCTTCCCGAAAGGGTTCAGCGGAAAGAAGACGCGCCGCCGGGATGGTCTCAACATTATTCTCGGCTGCACCATATTACTGAAGGCGCTATTCCGTTGCGCCGCGAAAGATCCTTTACGCGTTATCCCCATGATGATGATCGACTTTCCATCTCTTCGGTTATTAGCTACAGAATGAATATTCAGGTTCCCGACCCCGCACGGGGCTTCCTGATCTGCCGCTGGTGAGCAAACCACTGATTGTGGGTTGCTGTGCATTCTCGCGGTTCCGCCTGAGGCGCGGTCATGCTGGGAACTGCTGGAGGCTGTGCAAAAAGCGCGGCCCGGAAGCGGACATCGCTGCCGGGCTAGAAATAAGGAGCTATGTATGCAACTGACTTGCGCAGATATCCATTTGATTTTTAGCCGCCGATCAAAACGAAAGATTGAAGCGCTGACGCGTCGTTGGCAAATTACACCGAAGCGGGCATACCACGCCCCGTTATCTAGCGGCATGCGCGACCCGTGATGAAGGAGCAAATCAGCACTTACTCGCGCAACGGTTATCGCGATCCCTCCCCCGGCACGCCCAGAGAGACGCGATGCGGTACTGAAAAACGGTGTCAGAGTACTGGCCTGCCCGCAGGGTGTTGTGGATTGGGAGAAGAACAAACGGCATATCTGATTGTGGGCATCGCCGCCCAGGTAACGAACACCTTGATATTCTCCGCCAGCTTCCCCAGCCCTGAGCGATGAGCGCGTGCCGGCAGCGCTTTCGCGTGCTGAGAGCCAACAGGACGTTGCTGGAGATACTGGCCGGCAATATCTTCCGCCCGGAGCAGAA
>JAGSMZ010000106.1:0-15978 GCA_029286645.1 Papilio protenor | reverse complement strand
ATGCCGACGGCCGAGGCGCAGCCTGATCGGCAAGTGGAGCAGTTCGATCGCGGCCTGTTCGGGCGGCATCGTCGGCTGGTGCGACGACGAAGGCAACGGCGAGTGGGTTGGGAATATCACTGCGGCACCGTTGACGGCAACCAGGGTAACGGCTGTTCGCCGGCGCCGGCATCGTGGAAGACTCTTCACCCGAACTGAATGGCATGAAACAGGCACACCAAAAACTCAGCACCAGTCTGCGTGATTGTGTTTATTTGTATGAATAAGGATAACGACAAGTTGAGCATTGCCTTTACCCCCTGGCGGCGGAGGTTCGCCAGCCGCTATTCGCGAGCGCGGCTACTGGACTGACAAGCCGCGACCGAGATCCTCGACCGCCGGCCAACAACGACGGCCCGGCGATAATCGATGCCGGGCAGCCTGACTACGCGAGCTGCAGCAGCGCGCGAATCGCCTGGCGGCCGCTATGCTGCGCCGCGGCGTGAAAATCGGCGATACCACGTTGGTCCAGCGGGCAACGTGGCGGAGTTCAGATATCGTGTTCTTCGCGCTGCGAAGATTGGCGTGGCCCGGCAACGGGATGTTCAGCCATCAGGCGCACGAAACTGAAATGCCTATGCCGAGCAGATCAAGCCGGCGCCTGCTGATCGCCGACCGCAGCAGCGCTGTTTGCCGACGACCAATCTGAACGCTGCCGCGATGCGCATCCTTCGCTGCGTGTCTGGCGCTGCGCAGCCAGCACGGGGTGAGCTGGCGTTGGCGCGCCTGGCTGGACGAAGCGAGCGACGGTTTTCGGTCGCGCAGCCTTAGATTTCTATATCGTTAAGAATGAAATCCGAGTGTAAGCCTAAGTCACGTTTTGTAGGTGGATGCCGTCTCGACCAACGTGAGTATCGAAGTAGTTAGCAATTAGAGCGACACACAATAGAATACACAGTTAGGACAACATTAAACCTTGAATTGGGGTATCGTTTTAAAAGAAAATCCTCACCGGGATTGTAAAGGTTAGCCGCAGATTGGGTCCATAGCGCCGCTACGACCATTCAAAAGATGATGACATAGGTGTTTTCGACGTCGTTAAGCGATCTGACTAACAAAAATTTTTACGTTGTGCGTCTCTGTTTTTTTTACTCTTCAGTCCAACTGTTCGTCAATGGCAATGACTCCCACGATGCCAGTTGTCGAACGATCCCCCAAATTCTCAGTTGCTAGATGAACAAGCCCCACTTTCATCATTTAACTTCATACAATCGCGGAAACGGTAACAAAAAGCTCGAAAAAATAAGCAACTTTCGAAAATTATGAGTTTAAAATCGAATGTTTACGGAACATTGGCATTACCAAATTCATTGTTTTTAAAATACAATTTCTATACTGCCAGTATAGTGTTTACATTTTTATTTTAAAAAATACATGAAGCACGGAATAGTTGAAGATACATGAGTAATGCTCTTGGAAGGACAGAGATTAAATAATGATGTGAAACACATTGCAATAGTTTAACAATTTGCAACGTAAAATTTTAACACAGAAAAATGAAAAATAATCAGTGCATTTTTTGAATCAAAATATCCGAAGAACGTTCTAGAAAAATTAAGTTTGTCTGTACCGTCTCATGCGAGCTTCTGCGGGTCGCCCAATAGCGCAACAATGGACCAAAGTGTAGGGTGTTGTGCCAATTCCTCTCGAATCGGAGTTCGTAGCCATGTCACGCTGCAATCAGGGAGACGCTCATAGTGGTGACGTTCACTGTCACTTTCCAAAAAACGAAAGCCCCATGAGGCTATCTGAAATGAGAGGTTTCAATTCGATCGTTGACTACTGAGGAAGGCTAGAGTTTCAAAAGAGAAAGACATACGCGATTACGACACGCAACACGATAAAATGTCTATTCGAGGATTGCAATTATGTAATGATAAGCCAAAGATCTCAGAATATTGGAATTGCAAAGTTTAAAGACAGAATCTAATAAAAAATCAGAAAAACCTCCGACAATGTGATATGAAGCAGCATTTTGCATAATAATAGAGGTGTCCGGCTAAACCACTCGTTTTTATACTAAACAATTCAAAGGACTAGAATGTGCGCGGTAAGAAAGAAATGTGTATCAAACAAGGTAGTTGCACTATTGGGGTGATGCAATCTTAAATCCGTACGTTTTAACTTAGTTTATTCGGACAGGTCTCGCCTTTCTATGTTGAAATTAAACAGCTATATTTGTTTCTGGAAATTTCGAAAGGAATACGTAATGTTTTTGATTTTGTAATACAGCATAATATTTTGTCTACCCCGCAATTACGGGTATTGGGAATTTATGGTAAGACGAAAGAATTGAAACTTTTCGTAATTTTCTTTTTAAATTTTACCTTGCCCTTATGTCTTTTTTTCGCTATTAGGGTCTCTGTTGTGTCACGTTGGTTGATGTATGACGGAGTCTTTCTTCAGAAGCACCAGGTTGTCTTGATCACACGTTGGCACAACTTTCTGTTGCACCGTGTTAACCTCTATCTGTGTCCGGGGTCTTGTTTTTCTGTAAATAAGGAGAAAACATAATTTTATTTAGAATGAACAAAAATTAAATTATTAATATTATGTTCCCAAACTGCATAGGTTGCGATATATTTAGCGAAATTTTCTTAGCGGGTCACGGCTGTTAGTAATCGGTTAGCTATTATGCTCTTAACCATTAAAAGGCGCGAACGAGCACGCCGTAGCGTACGCCACATGAATAACCATAATGTATTCAAATCGCCAAATGACCGCAAACAGCGTGCGGGCAAGCTCGAGCCGGAGTTATTTAGTTGCTCCGTGTTGCAGTTACGCCCCCGAGTCAACGTACGGTTATCGCACAGAAGGATGCGAAAATTATGATGAATCAGGCTACCTGCATAAGGAATGTAGTTTTAACGCCCACCAACACGTCCTTACCCTTCTTCACATTGCGATGGCGGACATGTGGTAGTCGAGTAATCGCGGGTACGGCGGCAGCGGGTCCTCCGCTCCGCACCTCCAGCACGAAGCCAGTCTCGAGCACGGCGCACAGGATATTTTTGTCACGTGCTTTGTGACCACTTGGTTCTCCCGGAGCTTGTGAATAGCCACCGACGAGCCGAAGCGCGGCTGTCTTCGGCGCGAACAGGCCTGGGCCTGGCTGCCGAACGAGAAAAGAGGCCCCTTCACTTGCGGCTGCGCCGCGCGAGGCTTCTCTGGCGGGATTATTGCCTGGAAGATCCGGGAAAGTAACGAACCTCGCCTCCATTGAACCACTGCTCTCTTGAATTCTCAAAACGATCCCACCGCCCGTACCCAAAGAAAGTTTTAGGGGTGGTGAATCGTTTTGTATACTCTCACTGTGTAGAAATCGCGTTAAACACTTTCACAATTGATTGCGCGTGGCTTCTGAGTGCGGGAACGTCCCAACTATAACTGCGGCACCGGTACATTAAACGGCGCGCGCGTGGCGCTCGGCGGTTTTATACGAGTGCGGGGGGGACGGGGCGGGCGGGACGCGCCGCCGCTCACGTCGCACCCTACTAGTGTGAAGGCGAATTATGTCGATATTTACAGTTTTGATCAACACCTCTAATTGAGAGCCAACAAATGTCGTTGGTTCCCATTGTCCCAAGTACTGTAACAACAATCATTTTTTACTCATAAAAGTTTTAACGGTGGCAGTTGTATAGTAGATATATGTGTGAATTACGGCCATTACGAATAAAAATTAAGTATTGTATAATATAATAATTAAAATTTTACATCTTACTTTTATTTGACTAATGATATTAATGCTGGAGTGTTGGTTGAGTTGAAGCACTTTGATCTATCGATAAAATAACAAACGATGTTGCCTTACACTACGAAAATGCACTGAATCTGACCTCTCTCGCCACACCTCCTCAAAACTTCCCTCCCCCCGCCGCGTGCCGCACGCTTCCCCCGCGCATCGCTGGCGCCAAACCGTCCTACTTTGTATATTTTTTAATTTTGTAATAAAAACCCAACTTCACGAATGTTAATTACGAATTGAATAATACATTTTTTTTGTTTTAAAAGTTCTTTCTAGAATTCTTGAGCATTTATCGATGGAATTTTGTGATAAACAAAACACCGGCCATGCTGCGTCCCTCCCCGGCGCAGCCTTCAATTTGCATCTCGTTTTGTTTTTAAATATATTTGTTTGACGCAAAGGGATGCGTAAAACTTTGGATATGCTGGGATTTACATCCTGTTATACAGACTGTCTAGTTATCGTTTTAAATCAATAAACGTGAAGGGCAAGATAAAGGTCACGATGTAAGTCTGTTGCGTTTATATTGTTTTATTTGTATATTTGAATTATTTTTGTTAGAATCTAGTCTCAAAAATGTAATTGAAATTATTCTTATAAGTCAGTCATTATTTTATGTTTTTTTAACTTGCATGACGAAGCACTAAGTGCTAAAGCTTTGGAACATAATACGGATCCAAATTCCCGGTATTTTTAGGCTGAAAGTACTAAAATCACGAAAAATGTTTGGTCTAATATTATGAAGATGCAATTCCTGCAAAAGTTAATTTATTTAAAAAATCTGAAACCATAAATATAATATTGATTCATTATAAGCTACTAATTTATGTATTTTGTTTTTTTACTATTTATTTCCGAATAGCGTTGCGTCGGAAGTATGTGTTGACCTCAAAACATTTCTGCGATGGCCTTCGGTAGACATGCTTTTGTCTTACTCACAACCGATGATGTGTGACTCGACGTACAGTCGCCGACACAAGTGTAACGAAACGGTAATTTCTATGTTAACAGTTAGAAATCATTCCCGTTATCAAAACGTTATCATTATTCTAAATATAACAATAATATAGCCGCACCAGAAATATAAAGCGTATTGCAGAAAAATATGGAAATGATATCCTTTGTGCGCATTAGAAATTGTAATGAAGAGGAAGATTGAGTGAAAAACGCTCCCAGACCACGATTTTTATATTGTTTTTGCTCCTTGCGTTTTCCTTTCTTAAATTATTTTCTTTGTAATTCCTTATTTATTAAGAAATCCCTTTTCTATACTTCTATACTATCTATACTATTATAAAAAAGCGTAAACACACACTTCTTTGTTGCCTAAGATGTCAGCAATTACAGCATATTTCAGTTCTGTGCCTTCGGCTTGACCTATTGGAGATTAGCAACCTTACCTGACAGTACACACATGCTCACTAGTTACGGTCGAATGTCTCTGTATGTGTGATTAGAGCGAGACGCGGCGATAGTTAGAGAGAGAGAGATAGAGAGAGAGGTGCGCGGTGGGGAGTGTGGCGCGATGCGGCAGCGTGTGCGGCGCCCTTTGTCGCCTCTTCAGTACGCCATTTTATTGTGACAATGCACACGTCTTACTAGTTAAAAGTTTTTTTTTCTAAACGTTGTTGTAACGTTCGTGAATAGAATCAGTGTAAGATGTAAACATAGGTTTGTATTGTCTCTATTGTATTTTTGTGTAATGTGTTTTCTTTTAGATGCGAGAGTTTAATTTTTTAATGATGCCAGTCCAGTTTACTGTGTCAAACGGAAGCCCCGGTTTCAAATACGCAGAAGAGGAAGGACAAAAAGTTTAAAATGTTAATTACTGCATTGTTTGTTTAAAGATAAATAAACTATATTAAACTCTGCTGTCAATAATTAATTATATTACACTGCTTGTCTATTATTTATTTGTGTGACTTTTATTTGTCGGACATTCCATCCACAAATAACTAGCCCTGATAGTCAGCCATTCAGCTACTACCATAAGGGTCAGTTCACTGCTGAACTGTGACTTTTATTTGTCGGACATTCCATCCACAAATAACTAACCCTGATAGTCAGCCATTCAGCTACTGCCACAAGGGTCGGTTCACTGCTGAACTGTGACTTTTATTGTCGGACATGCCATCCACAAATAACTAACCTGATAGTCAGCCATTCAGCTACTGCCACAAGGGTCGGTTCACTGCTGAACTGTGACTTTTATTGTCGGACATTCCATCACAAATAACTAACCTGATAGTCAGCCATTCAGCTACTATCACAAGGGTTAGATGCCGATCGCTTGCTGAGACTCTTTCTACAGATCTCAATTCAGGCATCGATCGGCCCAACCAAATTATTGGGTGCCGCCGCTCGATCGGGCCGCGCGGCTCAATTTTCGGGCGGCGCGTCTCGATTTTCGGGCGGCGCGTCTCGAATATCGGGCGGCGCCGCCCGATCGAGCCGCGCGGCTCGATTTTTGAGCGGCGCGTCTCGATTTTCGGGCGGCGCGTCTCGAATATCGGGCGGCGCCGCCCGATCGAGCCGCGCGGCTCGATTTTTGAGCGGCGCGTCTCGAATATCGGGCGGCGCCGCCCGATCGAGCCGCGCGGCTCGATTTTTGAGCGGCGCGTCTCGATTTTCGGGCGGCGCGTCTCGAATATCGAGCGGCGCGGCTCGATTTTTGAGCGGCGCGTCTCGATTTTCGGGCGGCGCGTCTCGAATATCGGGCGGCGCCGCCCGATCGAGCCGCGCGGCTCGATTTTTGAGCGGCGCGTCTCGATTTTCGGGCGGCGCCGCCCGATCGAGCCGCGCGGCTCGATTTTTGAGCGGCGCGTCTCGATTATCGGGCGGCGCGGATCGAATTTTGCGCAGAAAATTAGCGTGATCCAATCTTTTATTTTGTGGATCATACATTGAACGGCGCGATTCAGCCACCGCACGTTATGCGCCAAATCACGAGTGACGCGGACTGAATTTGGTGCAGCGCAGATCAATTCTGCGACACCCTTAACGAAACGCGCTGATCGAAACGCGCTGAAAATGTTCCGAACAGGTACTTTTTGTCACTATCGCTTGTGTTCTCGACAAGCCCAGGCTCGTGATTTCCCCATAGAGAACGATCAAATTCAAGTTAGTCCCAGAGTGCATCAAGATCTGTTTTTGCAAGGGCATTTGCCAGATATTGGGAGATATCTGATATATATAATAGAGATATTGGGAATTTTTGAAAATTTCAAGGTAATAAAAATTTTTGTGCTCACTTAAAGCGAACGCTCTTAACAAGCTCGCTTTCTGCACGACCCGCAAGGATAGTTGGAGCATCTACCCATAGGCCCATCATCATTCTAAGATCTTTCTCACTACTCACACTATTTTATTGCTAAATGAGATGTGAACTATTAGATTGGGCTTGCCCGCACACCTATTCTAGGACAACTGGTAATCACCAACTGTGTCAAAGTTTTGGCCACCCGTTCGAAGGAATTTGCAGGATCCTTCAGCATCTTCTATATATAAATGCTACGGCTGATAAAATCCTCTGTAAAAACTGATCTGAGCCCAAAGAAACCCACAGTAAGTGAAGATGCTCTTCCTCTCTGACTATAGAGTCTAAGACAAGACTAATTCCTATGTCACCTTCTGCGTTCTATTTAACATTAAAGCGAAAGAAGGAAGACGAATGGGATGTTTTCCTTTTACTCCAACATCGTGGGGGACATCAATATCATAAAGACCCAAGGTTGGATAAGGAGAACGAGTTCGGGGTATCATATAATACTTAAAATTCTCCGGACTCAGTGACATATCCAAAGTGGACAAAGTCAACTTTGGACACATTCCTGGGCAATAATTATTAATTAAAATAATTAAGGAAATAGATTTCGCACCCCCAGTTACAAGCAGACCCACTGATGGGGGGCTCAGTAGAACCACTTCCAGGCTTTCAGAAGATAGGAATCGAATGTCTTAAACTGGATAACAGTGGATGTAACAAAATCTGGTATAAGGAAGCTTAAAATATCTGGTATAAAAAAAAGCTCACTTAATGTAATGCTGGAAAGTATTTCCAGTCATCCATCCCTTTGCCTGGATAAAAAAAAAAAAAATAAGGAAAAACGGGTGCAACTTGTCATGGTTTACCCTTGCTAACAAAGGTTTTTGAGAGAGTTTATTTTGTGTAATCCGAAAATAAATAATTAAATCCTGATGCTACTGGAGACTAACAATCGTTAGTGTTGCAAGAGTCTCAAGTTTAATCCATCAGTAACACACACCGTTTTGACGGAAAGTAGTTTAACAGTCTTAGAAAAGCTAATGGCGCCCTTAACATACGCTTTCTTAAACTTTTCATGTTATAACTAGGAGGATTAAGACTAAATCTTGCGAAAACCCACACTAACCTTTTTCTTTTAAGGGAAAGCAGTCGATTTGGCACTCATGCGCCTTATTGTCGGGGGACGCGTTCCTTTCAGCCCTCTTTAAAGAAATCCAATAAACTTGCATTAGGGTTAATAGAAAGAACAAACATTGCGAAAGGGTTATGTCTCACGTGTTGCTTTTCCTAAAAATTAATGGAAATTTTAGTTGGAGTTTCAATCTCCATTGACGAAATTGATGCCCCGATCCAGCAATATTAAATTTAATAAATCAAAGTGAGATCTCCAATTTTCTTCCGGAATACAGATATTTAGGCAAAATGGATATAAGTCGAGCATAATTCCACTTTAATTAAAGTAGTCATTGAAAATTTCTCTATTTGGTATAAAAGAGACGCGCTTTGTATTCTAATAACAGTACTAATAACTTTCAAGCGCCCGTGGCTTTGTCTGGTCAGCATTGCTGCAAACTCATTTGGATTTCAAACTATTTACACGAAAACCGACTCAGATTTCTTGGCTATTAGGCCTACATTCTCATGAGAGTAAAAAAAAAAAAAAAAAAAAAAAAAAAAAAAAAAAAAAAAAAAAAAAAAAAAAAAAAAATTTACTTTAAAGTTTGGGTTGGTGTGTAAACATAAGGAAATCCGTATTACCTCATTCTATAGAATGTTTAGGGATTTATCTGAAAGTCTGCCATGAGGAAAGTCCTCTAACTACAAAAATATTCCGGCTGACAAAGGACTTAATAAACATCCTAAAAATCGGCATATGATCTTAGCAATCTGGTACACCGCTAATAGACAGAATAAAGTTTGGCCTACTTAGTAAGTCCACTGAGATGAATGCATTCCAAGAACTAAACAAATGAGCAGCAAAAATCTCTCTCTCGAACCCAAACGAAAGTCGTTTCGATAGAAGCTTAACAGTTTGCTTCAGAAGATTATATTAGAATGTCAAAATATTAGGTTCAGTTTTCTTTCAAGAAAATCTGACTACAAGATGGATTCGACATGGCTTTGGCATCCAGATCAACGATCACTATTTCAAGAAGAATGGACTGACGAGCAAGAAGATCTGAAGATAAAAAAAAAAAAAAAAAAAAAAAAAAAAAAAAAAAAAAAAAGAGATTTTTAACATTTTCATACATGTAACCATATGCAAATACCGTTGGAAACCATGGTACACCCCGACCAGGGCCGGCGTTAGGGTATAACGCAGTCAGCCAAAAACCTCAGGGCGCTGACAGAAAAGGAGCGGCACACCTCTGCGAAACGCACAATGTCGCATAATCCTTCTTACATCCTCAATGTGCTATTAGAGAAGGCACCGTAGAAATCTCGCCCAGGGCGCGAGTAGCGCCAAAATAAGTTCCTAGTTCGACAACAGTGTGTCAAGTTAGTTAATTCGTTGAGGAAATCAAGGACACAGAATTGACAAAATAAAACTCTTCTATAGAGGCGAGTATATATTCATCGCTTTTAGCTTCCACACTGTTAAAATTCAAAAGCAGAATGTTTGTCGAGGGTGAAACCTCTGCCCTACTGATATCAAAGAAACGGTTCGTATTTTCTCAAACGAAAACTCCCCAAAATGGAACCTTTCTATTTAAATGAACAAGTGTAAATCATTCCAGCTTTGCCTTCAGTCGGCCTTGGGCATTGTTAGGCGGAATGTGTATTTTCGGACCAACGCTAGGCTGAGAGGCCAATCTTCCGGAGAGCTGATCACAATGTAGAGCTCAAGATGCCTAGATTAGAAACTGTGATGAAACACTGTTCAATCTCTGGTAGATTTCTCCAACAAGCTGTCCCTTCCAAAACCGAAAAATAGAAATCTAGAATATTTAGGGTAATGAGACTTAATTAAATATTTGATCCTAAAGGTGTGGAATAGGAGTAGCCTGTTTGGTTAAACCCTTGGCGAACTTACCAGTCAAGCTAGAAGCCGCGACTCTAGTGATCCGGACAAAAGGTCTAATAAAATCTAGCAGACCTCTGCAACGACTTAGATGTACTATCTAATTCGACAAAGGTAGCCTAGAAGGGCTATCTTTCAGTCAGTAAGCTGACATTACAGTCAATCTTTGGTTATAAATTGGTTATAAGTGACCTTGTGATGATCTATAAGTGACCTTAGGTGATCCTAGTCAAGAAAAACCATAAGCTAATCATACGTTAGTTACTGCTATGCTTACATAATTATTATTAAAAGATGCATATCTTCAAAGTCTGATATTTTGAACGTCGAGAATCAGCTTCAATGGGTAAATTTCACCACTTACATAGACACGGGTTGTTAAGTGTCTTGGCATTTAGTTTTGCTTCTATTATTAGTTTTAGTTCCGATTATGATCTTACATTCTCATGCATGATCATTGTAAGAGGCACTCTCTACTCTAGGTCATGTTTCATTTGTAACGTTTGGGCCTAGATTAGACTCCAAAATTAGCATGTGAAATAGCCAATGAAGAGTGGCATCCCTCTGGATTGACTTTCTCTGAAGACAAGGATCTAACTTACTAAAATAAACGAATTGCCGAACGAATCGTTGCCTTGTAACAACAATAGAAGAAAAGAGCGCAATGGTTTAAATAGTTTATTTATAGTACTGACTGACTGACCATCATATGCGCATCAAGAGCGGCTATTGCAGTATGAGCTGAAAGGGCCATTTACGGAATTCAGCATTTAAAGTTAAAAGTATTATAGCTTCCAGCAACATCCAACATTACGTACCGTTGGACGATCATCTTGAATGTGGTAAATGAGAAGGTTTGAAACCTTTCATAAACTTTTTGTATGAGGGTATAAAACTAAGCTTCGAACTGCAAATGGGTACGTCTTAAATGACTTCTTCGCGGTTCTTAATCTGGTATAATCATAATTTAGTCTATAGACTGTGCAACTATTGTTTATTATGTTACCTGTTATGTTAACAGAATAGCAATTGCTGCGATTTATTTTCTCATTTTCCTATTTGTATTTTGCCTTATTTCCCTTGCGTTGACACCAAGGAATTGTTTTAACTTGAAATGTTTTCAATTTTATCCATTTAAAAGTAATGATACTTATGGTATATATTTATACATGCATGGCAAATACCATTTACCAATAATAATTAACAGTACGCTTTGTGGCGCCGGCCAGAATTAGAAACAGTCTCAATAGGTCAAGCCGAAGGCAAGACCAGACTGAAATAACAACCGTTTTCCACCCCGAAGGGAAGAAAACGATTATTTCAGGTCTTGCCGAGGCTTGACTGAGCAAGCCCTTGCCGGCTATGGGACGAGGGTACTTATGAAGAGCGACAAAGGGCGGGGCCCGGGGGGGGGGCCCCCCACCCCCACACCGCTTGCCGGCTCGCGCCCACACTCCCCACCGCGCAACCTCTCTCTCTATCTCTCTCTCTCTAACTATCGCCGCGTCGCTCAATCCAAATTCAGAGACATTCGACCGTAACTAGTGAGCAGGTGTGTTACTGTCAGGTAATAAGGTTGCTAATCTCCAATCGGTCAAGCCTCGGCAAGACCTGAAATAATCGTTTTCTTTCCTTCGGGGTGGAAAACGGTTGTATTTTTGAATAATCCTTTTTTAATAAAAACCCCAAAACTTACATCAGGCTTTAGGCTATATATTTTCAGCCCAGTAAACTTAGGGGGTAAATATTTGGATAAAAACCTCATTGTGGGAAGAGACCATAGTTGCTGCCAACATCAAGAAAGATTGCTAGGTTTGTCATGTCATGTCATGTCATTTGACATTTGCTATTGATAATTTGACAAATGTAAACAATAAAACGATTTTTTTATAATTTTATGGGATGAAGTCGCCAAGGAACAGCTAGTATTAATTAAGAAAGTAGATTACAAATTTTCTTTTAACATTTTTTAATCAGAGAAAAAGGACACGTGGTTATTTTTTAATCTCTAATATTATCAATTCGATAAAAGTATAAGGTTTCCCAATTATTTTCTGTCCTTCATATATTTATTTTATCTTGGATTACAAATAGTAGGATTAATGCTTAATGATGCACTTCCTAGTTTTAAAACATGAATAAGTGATTTATGGATTAATTTAAAAAAGTTAAAGCATTTTTATATTTTATTGTAATCAATTTTCTTACGATAAGAGAAAGTTTACTTTGGAATGCGATCATGTTGATAAAATTAAATTGGGGGATTATTTTAAATCCGAGATTAATGTTCGAATTCGATAGAGGTTAAGATACAAAATTATATACATAAAGATAACAAGTGTGTCTTATGCTGAATTTCTTTACATATAAAATGTCTTTCTCCATATCTAATGCCAGTCTTACAGGCCTTAAACACGGTTTCCAACAACATTAATGTAAATTGTCACCAATGTCAGCTGCGACATTTCTTTTCAATTTCATCATTGGTACACACTAATGAAATAAGCTTTGAGGATTTTTTCACAGAATAAATCTGAATCTAAATCTAAAAGTCCAAGTTTCATATCAACGACAAGTGTTGTGTTTTTGGTTAATTCTAAGGCTAGTCGTATTTTTTTTTTATATTATATAGTGGCAAACGAGCAAGCGGCCACCTAAATCGCGCATATGGCGAAAGCGAGAACCGTGTCCCTAGACACTGCAATTGCGATGCGTTGCCTATCATAAATCGACGGAGGGATGAACGCACATATAGAGGATATTTCCCCTTTCTATGCGTCTCCTCCACCGTCAAATCCACTTTCCCATCCAATCCTTTCCTTATACGAAGTGGGTGACGGAAAAGGACTAAAATTGGGCGTCTCCGGCACCCACTCATCAGACGAAATCGCGGAATTGCTCCCACTTCACGCCTGTCTTCTGTTTGGTCTGGATTACAACCGGGCGAGCCGACCCATTCGTGCGAAGATGTTAAAGCGGGCTCTTCCACTGTTAAAGTATGCCGTATGAATGTAAAGTATGTACCGTATGCCGTATTTGTAATTGGCCATTCTATTGGATAAAGAAATTGTACGAATTTTGCCAATATAACCGCCATTTTTGTCCAACTAATAATTCGTCGATATAATTTTTGTGTCAAACGATTTGCTTTGGAATTACAAGAATGTTTTTTCGGTAACATATCTATCGCTCTTGGTATAAAATTTCATTGCAGCAACAGATTATTCTAATCTCACGCCTTACTTTCCTTTCTATTTACCATTACCCCTTTTCTTGATATGTCATGGTGTATTTAAAGTGCTCTTGCTGTATGTTTACCCCACTTTCCTTTGCTGGCCGTTATTTCTTACGTTTAAATGTCTGGTAGTCCAGATACTCTAGTTTTTAAGTTTATTACGGTACGGATGTTCTTTTCGACTTATTGCGTGTAAAACATACAACTTTAACTGTTGCGCACCATTTTTATATATTATTTTTCTATATAAATAAAATAAAAATAAAAAAAACTTATGCATGCTGCAAAAATAATGTCTTTGTTATTGCTAACAAAAATGGTCCATATTTATGATAGTAATTTCGTTATGAAAATCGATATGTAACATTTAAAAAATATAAACTTGTCTTGCCGACTGTACATGAACATTTTGCTTTAAGTGTTTATCGAAAATTAAGAGTCGTTTAAATTATGCATTATTATATTGCAAAGAAAACTTCATATAAGTTTATTTTTATTTTTTGTAGATTTTGCTAAATATGATTATAATGATATTTACACAATTTGTTAATGGTGTTAAAAAAACAAAATCATAAAGCAATGAATTAGTTTTAAAATATTTATCAAATTATTGTTCTAGAGTATACTAAAATGTGTAATGTATCTGAATTAATGTAACATTCGCGTATTGCTTATTTACTATACTCATATACGCTTTATTATATTAGTATAGAAAAATATGGACGAATATTCAGTCTCTCAATTTCTTGATAGTTGAACTCAGCTTTGCTATATATTGTTATATTTTCATGTAAATATCTGCGTCATAAAAAGCCGATTGCAGTTTTATCTTGCGATATAAAGATTAGCTCAAAAGGAGTATTCACGTTCGATCATAATAACTGGTTTGACTTTTAAGCTGTGACCTTATAGTAGAAACAAAAATAGTGCGTTTACCCCCAATATGTATCATTTTATTTATATTATTTAATTGAGGAAATCCATCAAGATTCAACATTTTACTTATCCGTTAGCATGTTTTTCCCTCTACTACATTAATGAAGAATTTTTGTTATGTAGTATATCGTGTCAAAATAACATGTTTCTATAAATAATAATGTTGAAGACGTTTACGTAAAGATCAATAGAAAGGAAGGTTGAATTACTATTTTTAAATCAAGGGTGGGGGAAATAAAATGTAGCTACCCAGTTTTCAGTTTATTCCTGCTTACGTCTATTATTTTTAATGGTTGAGAATTAATTTTTAAGACGCACAAGAGCCAGTTACCAGTGCACGACCTGATACATTTTTAAAGTTATGAATTAATTAAATATCTATACTCTTATCAACATATGCAATAAACTAATTGATTGATTTAAAAAAAGTATGTAATCACATTAAAAAAGTCTAGAACTTTATCAATTGATTTTTTTGTGATGAGAAGTAGGGTATCGGTATTAAAAGAACATTATCTTGACTATATCCTTGGTGAACGATGTTCGTTGGTGATTGATAGTAGGTTAGATGACAAAGTTGCCACTACCAATGAGCACCGGGTTCTTTTCCAGTCAATTGAAATCTTTTTTTTATTCTTATCAATAAAAGTCTTGAATCAGAGATTTATCGCGATATAGTCCATGACATATTTACCTACAAATAAATTCATCGAATGGATTTATAACTGTTACTATTCCTAGGAAAATCATCGTAAACATTTCCCAATCTGATCATACTTTGACTTCACAAAGACACGTACAAGAACATTCTTATTCTGTCCTTCTTAAAGAAAAGAACAGGAGATGTTAAACTAGTTTCTGTATATCTTTTTGACAGTGGGATCCCACGGATCCTGATAAACTCGACTAGTTTGGGAAACATATCACGGGTACAGTTATGAGATTCTATTAACACATTAACTGAGTGTAACTAGTTATATACTTCCAATGTATGTTTTGTGAAACTCAATTAGTCACCGTAAGGCATTCACAGTTTGTTTATTTTCGACACGTACAAATGCTGAGTCTTGTAATTACGATATCTGCATTTTTATTTCCATTAAGTCAATACAGCAGCAATTTCTTGTAAATTAAATCAGATTCTTTAAACAACAATAGAATCGAAAAAAACCAAACCCATTATTTGCTCAGGATAGGACGTTACCTAGCTCCACAAAGTCGGAAGGAAATTTCCCATACAATACAGATATCCCGCCCAGGGACCACGAAGTGACGATGTTGGATGCACATTTTGTTGTTGTTTTTATAAGCATTTGTTAATGTCACATCCCATTACGGTGAGACTGCTGCTATTATGAATCTTTTTATTTTCTGGACTGAAAATATGCTGTTTTTTACAATCAATTTAGGATTGTAGCCTTGAATCTAATTACTAATGTCTAATCAAAATGGTTAAGAATTATATCAGATCTCAATTATTCTAGATCTGTGCTTAAATTTAATTAATAATCTTATGAATTTTCATTCAATTCAATCTTCTCAAATTGAGTTGTTTCTTTTAGGTTCTTATACTGAGCTATTTTGTATTTGACTCATTTGACTGAAGTGAATAACTAAAGGAAAATCCTCTGATAGTAATCAGTGAGATTACTCTGATCTCTAAGCGGGCTGTAAGGAAAGTTACGGGCGCGATTTTTTGTGCGGCCGGAGACGACCATCAAATACCTGATAAT
>JAGSMZ010000105.1:0-22733 GCA_029286645.1 Papilio protenor | reverse complement strand
GGTGTTTTTCCTGTTAAATGGGCGGAGCTAGGTGAACCAATCAGGGAACTAATGATTTCTTCGACGCGAAATCATTTATTTTTATTGCGTTGACGCGGGAAAAATTTATTCCTTCGCGGACTTTGTATTCTAATCAAATATATTGTCGATTTCGTGATTATCGTTCTTTTTTAACCCACTTTAATTATTTGTTAATATAAAATGTTTGTTACTTACAAGATAATGTTTCTAGCAAAATGACTTGTCATCAACGAAGTACATAATCCAGTTTCATCACGAAATAACATTTTAGAAGGTTATACTTTCAACATATCATATTTTTTTTGTATTAAGGTAAGGCAGATTCGTAATTTAAAAAAATACTTAAGGTAAGGCAGATTCGTAATTTAAAATCGTTTTTGGGTGTTTTTCCTGTTAAATGGGCGGAGCTAGGTGAACCAATCAGGGAACTAATGATTTCTTCGACGCGAAATCATTTATTTTTATTGCGTTGACGCGGGAAAAATTTATTCCTTCGCGGACTTTGTATTCTAATCAAATATATTGTCGATTTCGTGATTATCGTTCTTTTTTAACCCACTTTAATTATTTGTTAATATAAAATGTTTGTTACTTACAAGATAATGTTTCTAGCAAAATGACTTGTCATCAACGAAGTACATAATCCAGTTTCATCACGAAATAACATTTTAGAAGGTTATACTTTCAACATATCATATTTTTTGTTGCTTGTGGATGGCAAAGAACATTTAAAATAATACTTAAGGTAAGGCAGATTCGTAATTAAAATCGTTTAAGGTAAGGCAGATTCGTAATTTAAAAAAATACTTAAGGTAAGGCAGATTCGTAATTTAAAAAAATACTTAAGGTAAGGCAGATTCGTAATTAAAATCGTTTAAGGTAAGGCAGATTCGTAATTTAAAAAAATACTTAAGGTAAGGCAGATTCGTAATTTAAAATCGTTTTTGGGTGTTTTTCCTGTTAAATGGGCGGAGCTAGGTGAACCAATCAGGGAACTAATGATTTCTTCGACGCGAAATCATTTATTTTTATTGCGTTGACGCGGGAAAAATTTATTCCTTCGCGGACTTTGTATTCTAATCAAATATATTGTCGATTTCGTGATTATCGTTCTTTTTTAACCCACTTTAATTATTTGTTAATATAAAATGTTTGTTACTTACAAGATAATGTTTCTAGCAAAATGACTTGTCATCAACGAAGTACATAATCCAGTTTCATCACGAAATAACATTTTAGAAGGTTATACTTTCAACATATCATATTTTTTGTTGCTTGTGGATGGCAAAGAACATTTAAAATAATACTTAAGGTAAGGCAGATTCGTAATTAAAATCGTTTAAGGTAAGGCAGATTCGTAATTAAAATCGTTTAAGGTAAGGCAGATTCGTAATTTAAAAAAATACTTAAGGTAAGGCAGATTCGTAATTTAAAATCGTTTTTGGGTGTTTTTCCTGTTAAATGGGCGGAGCTAGGTGAACCAATCAGGGAACTAATGATTTCTTCGACGCGAAATCATTTATTTTTATTGCGTTGACGCGGGAAAAATTTATTCCTTCGCGGACTTTGTATTCTAATCAAATATATTGTCGATTTCGTGATTATCGTTCTTTTTTAACCCACTTTAATTATTTGTTAATATAAAATGTTTGTTACTTACAAGATAATGTTTCTAGCAAAATGACTTGTCATCAACGAAGTACATAATCCAGTTTCATCACGAAATAACATTTTAGAAGGTTATACTTTCAACATATCATATTTTTTGTTGCTTGTGGATGGCAAAGAACATTTAAAATAATACTTAAGGTAAGGCAGATTCGTAATTTAAAATCGTTTTTGGGTGTTTTTCCTGTTAAATGGGCGGAGCTAGGTGAACCAATCAGGGAACTAATGATTTCTTCGACGCGAAATCATTTATTTTTATTGCGTTGACGCGGGAAAAATTTATTCCTTATAGATATAGATAATAGTATAGAAGTATAGATATAGATAATAGTATAGAAGTATAGATATAGATAATAGTATAGAAGTATAGATATAGATAATAGTATAGAAGTATAGATATAGATAATAGTATAGAAGTATAGATATAGATAATAGTATAGAAGTATAGATATAGATAATAGTATAGAAGTATAGATATAGATAATAGTATAGAAGTATAGATATAGATAATAGTATAGAAGTATAGATATAGATAATAGTATAGAAGTATAGATATAGATAATAGTATAGAAGTATAGATATAGATAATAGTATAGAAGTATAGATATAGATAATAGTATAGAAGTATAGATATAGATAATAGTATAGAAGTATAGATATAGATAATAGTATAGAAGTATAGATATAGATAATAGTATAGAAGTATAGATATAGATAATAGTATAGAAGTATAGATATAGATAATAGTATAGAAGTATAGATATAGATAATAGTATAGAAGTATAGATATAGATAATAGTATAGAAGTATAGATATAGATAATAGTATAGAAGTATAGATATAGATAATAGTATAGAAGTATAGATATAGATAATAGTATAGAAGTATAGATATAGATAATAGTATAGAAGTATAGATATAGATAATAGTATAGAAGTATAGATATAGATAATAGTATAGAAGTATAGATATAGATAATAGTATAGAAGTATAGATATAGATAATAGTATAGAAGTATAGATATAGATAATAGTATAGAAGTATAGATATAGATAATAGTATAGAAGTATAGATATAGATAATAGTATAGAAGTATAGATATAGATAATAGTATAGAAGTATAGATATAGATAATAGTATAGAAGTATAGATATAGATAATAGTATAGAAGTATAGATATAGATAATAGTATAGAAGTATAGATATAGATAATAGTATAGAAGTATAGATATAGATAATAGTATAGAAGTATAGATATAGATAATAGTATAGAAGTATAGATATAGATAATAGTATAGAAGTATAGATATAGATAATAGTATAGAAGTATAGATATAGATAATAGTATAGAAGTATAGATATAGATAATAGTATAGAAGTATAGATATAGATAAAAAAGCTTGTTTTTAAAAGTTATATTTTTAACTTTTTAGTATTCTTAATTCGTCGTTTACTATTACTTACTACTTTATGTATTTTTGTATGTATTCGATTCACTTAAAAACTACTTGGCCGATTTAAAAAAAATACTTAAGGTAAGGCAGATTCGTAATTTAAAATCGTTTTTGGGTGTTTTTCCTGTTAAATGGGCGGAGCTAGGTGAACCAATCAGGGAACTAATGATTTCTTCGACGCGAAATCATTTATTTTTATTGCGTTGACGCGGGAAAAATTTATTCCTTCGCGGACTTTGTATTCTAATCAAATATATTGTCGATTTCGTGATTATCGTTCTTTTTTAACCCACTTTAATTATTTGTTAATATAATGAACTAAAAACCTAAAGACAAATTAACTCTGATAAGAAATTTTATAAATTCAAGCTTATTTTATTTTGATGGTATTATTAAGACATTTAACACTTTCTTTTTCCCCTTGCTATCATATGTATGTAACACGATTTTGTTTATATAATCTCTTAATTTTAAATTTATTACCTAAAGTACTAATAATTAGTAGTAATCTACGTAATAACAGAAATCTACCGATGCAAGATTCCAAATTTCTAAGCCCGGTAGCTTGTAAGCTGATTTTTCGGTTACCCTTATTGTTGGTGTTCGCAATATCTTCTAAACTATTAGTCCAATTTGAATACTGTAAAGAACAATTTTATTCTACATTAAATTCTCCTGATAACAAACGCATTTATTTGGATAAGGATTAATATTGAAACCAATAAAAGAACGCTGCAAATAGCGTAAGGTTTTTAATTCATTTTGTAAACAAAAAAGTGGTTATTGTAAGAAAACCGTTAAAGATAGATATATGCTATCGCGGACTTTTCTATAGAACTTTTTGAGATCTACGAGTATAATACAATTCTTTCATACATCATTTTTATATACCTCTAAGGGTTTAGGCAGCGTAAGCCGAGAAAAGTTAAAATTTAGTGAATTTTTAACGCCGGCGTCCAGAAACACGGTGTTTGTTAATAGTTCCTAAACATTAGTAATAATAAAATATAGCCTATGTTACTCACAGATAAATTACCTTTCTGATGGTGAAAGAATTTTTAAAATCGGCCCAGTAGTTTTTGAGTTATTTCAATACATACAAAAATACAAAGTTTTCCTCTTTATAATATTAGTATAGATATAGATAATAGTATAGAAGTATAGATATAGATAATAGTATAGAAGTATAGATATAGATAATAGTATAGAAGTATAGATATAGATAATAGTATAGAAGTATAGATATAGATAATAGTATAGAAGTATAGATATAGATAATAGTATAGAAGTATAGATATAGATAATAGTATAGAAGTATAGATATAGATAATAGTATAGAAGTATAGATATAGATAATAGTATAGAAGTATAGATATAGATAATAGTATAGAAGTATAGATATAGATAATAGTATAGAAGTATAGATATAGATAATAGTATAGAAGTATAGATATAGATAATAGTATAGAAGTATAGATATAGATAAAAAAGCTTGTTTTTAAAAGTTATATTTTTAACTTTTTAGTATTCTTAATTCGTCGTTTACTATTACTTACTACTTTATGTATTTTTGTATGTATTCGATTCACTTAAAAACTACTTGGCCGATTTAAAAAAAAAATCACAATTAGAAAGGTAATTTATCTGTGAGTAACATATAGTAGGCTATATTTTATTATTACTCATGTTTGGGGCCATTAACAAACAGCGTATTTCTGGACCCCCGCGATAAAAACCACTAAATTTTAGTTTTTCTCCGCTTACGTTATAAAAATGATGTATGAAGGAATTGTAAATTTCAAAAAGTTCTACAGAAAAGTCATAGCATATACATATCTTTAATGGTTTTCTTACAATAACAACTTTTTTGTTTACAAAATGAATTAAAAAGCGCGTGCTATTTGCGTCTTTGTTTTATTGGATTCAATATAAATCCTTATCCAAATAAATGCTATTGTTGTCAGGAGAATTTAATGTAGAATATAATTGTCCTTTACTGTTTTTAAATTGGACTAATAGTTTAGAAGATATCGCGAAAATAATCAATAAGGGTAACCGAAAAATCAGCGCACAACTAACGGGTTTAGAAATTTGGAATCTTGCATCAGTAGATTTCAGTTATTACGTAGAGTACTACTAAGTTAATACTTTAGGTAATAGGGTGAATAAAGGGGCGAACGTAAATTTTAAACTATTAAACTCCACGCGATCGAAGTCGTGGGCAACAGCTAGTGTGTTTATAAAAAAATTGATTAATATTTTTGTAAATAAAAAAAAGCATATTACAATACTCATGTAGTGCCAATGTGCAAAAGTGCGACATTCAGTATTCGTCACAAAAACTTTGCATATTACAATAAAATAAAAATAAAGAGAATTTTCTTTATTATTTGCTCGGAGACATCCATCGGCATTAAAAATAACAACTACCAGTTATTTTGAAAAGACTAAAGTAAGATCTAATTATAATATAATTTCATTGCATGTTTAATGGCACAATGCTGTATCAACACAAATATCAAACTGTATTTTGTTGAAATAAATAGAAATTTAACAGTTTTTTGATCATGTGGCAAATATTATATTTGCCACCTGTTTTAGTAATTTTGATAAACTGTTTAATACAATCCAAATTTTAGATTTATAATTGAAAAATGAAAAATTCAAGTTTATACAGTGAGAGTAATTAAATGCATGAGAGGTTTAAACCACTTGCTTGCATAAACAATATTTTTTATTATATTATTGCTTATCACCTAACAAATTTGCTAAACCTGTCAATATGTGGTTTTCTAACTGAGGAACAGTGTAAAACAGGTAATAAAACACTACAATATTAATAATTTGTATATTTTCTATAGCTAATAATATGATAATAAAAGCTTTTTATTTATAAATGAGTATTATAAAGTAGCAATTTGTGTCCCCGGTAACATGCTTCAGTATTTGCATCTGGTTGTAAATTATTTCAAGGTCTTCCTTTCTGAATGTAGTTTTTCATAGTCTCTTTAACAGCACATATCGCATCATCACTATCTTGAGGTTCTGGAATATATAAAATAGGACTATTTACACACTTCTAATACTTTTCTCATGGCCAAGGTTTTTATTTCTTTGAAATAGATAATATGTAGTATTAAATATGACCAAGTATGTGAACTAAATAATGCATTGACTTGTAACATAGTTTATTAATATAAAATGTTTGTTACTTACAAGATAATGTTTCTAGCAAAATGACTTGTCATCAACGAAGTACATAATCCAGTTTCATCACGAAATAACATTTTAGAAGGTTATACTTTCAACATATCATATTTTTTGTTGCTTGTGGATGGCAAAGAACATTTAAAATATAAATTATGAATACAAACAAGTTTAAAAATGTAACTTGTAATGTTATTATTATAAGGTTTGGATTTTAAGTTGTCACAAATACTGACAATGACAACAGCTGCCTCAATGTTACCAGATCAAAATTGAATTATCTACTTGAATAAGTTATGCTATTTTTTTTTATCGTGTTGATCGAAATATTTGCTCGTAACATATGTCGTAAATATAAAAAAAATAATAATGGGGTCCTCATAATATAACACACGCAAACTCAATTATTTATAATGATTTACAAAAAATGTATAACTACTAAATGCACTGACATTCACTGAAGCTGGCCACACTGCCATATCGTTATTTTTTAGTGACGTCACCGAGCGTTTAGCGTATTAGATTGAGATCCCAGACCAGGATGACGACACTTATTTTCTAAAACTTCAGTGTTATATGATTAGATAGTACTCGTTTGTGATGTAACCGAATGGCCATTAGTTATCCTGTCCAATGGGGCAGTTACGGGCTATCACGCACTGAAGTTGGTAAAAAATACACCTAAGTTCACTTATTTTCACAAAGCTGATTTTCACATATGTGTTGGAGACCACTGTCAGAATTACTAAACAAATACTGGCAGACAATTTCCGTGGGCCGTTTTCGAAGACAGACGATTTAAAGTTTCCAAAAATTTGACTAAATTTTATTTTTATTTTCTAATGCTTGATTTTTATACAGGGTTATTGGTAATTAGACGTATTCCCGTTAGGAGGTAATAGAGGGGATCATTTGTGATAATTTTGACCCCTATATGCATTATACAAAAGTTAACCATTTTTGAGTAATCTTGATTTTTCAATTTTTTCAAAATCAGTCGAAATTGTAACTTTAAAAATTTATTTAAAAAAAACTATCAATGATAACTTATTTTTTTCTTCGGATTTATAAAAAACCATTAAACACTGATTATTTTACAATATAAAAACATCATTTATCTGTCCAAATTAAAAAATGCGAGCTAAAGAACCATTATACTTTAATATTTTTCGAGATTCTCATCCACTGAAATGCCTTAAAAACGAAAAAAATCGTCATGGAACTTGGTCTGTAGATTTTTTTAAAAACATGCCCGTTTTCTTAGCTCTCCAAAAATGCATAATAACTAGGAACTTGTCCCAAGGCCACTGAAATAAACACATGATTTCAAAGGAATCGGGCGGTATTCGTACTCGAACTAAAGTTACGGTTGGTTTTGAAAACCCCCATAAAAGTAATTAAAAACAGTAAAAAACGTAAAATACAACAAAAATACAAATTTAAGTAAATTGAATTAATGAAATTAATAATTAACAATTAATAGTAAAGTAACAATTAAGATATTTTGAAGTTTTACCTCGACCTATCCAAAAATGAGGAAAACCGCAGCTATCACCTATTCTATTCTATTTCTTGTTTATGGGTTTCCTTCTGCAGATTGGGCAACAGTTATCACCCAACATTAACACTAAAATGTGCAGGACATCCGTCCTTCTTGTATGTCATGCTTTGTCCTGTTGCCAAAGGTAGGTTTTCGAAGAGATTGTTTTAATAATAGTTTTTTTTTAAACTATTACTGGTTCTAAATTTTATTTTTATTTTCTAATGCTTGATTTTTATACAGGGTTATTGGTAATTAGACGTATTCCCGTTAGGAGGTAATAGAGGGGATCATTTGTGATAATTTTGACCCCTATATGCATTATACAAAAGTTAAACATTTTTGAGTAATCTTGATTTTTCGATTTTTTCAAAATCAGTCGAAATTGTAACTTTAAAAATTTATTTAAAAAAAACTATCAATGGTAACTTATTTCTTTCTTCCGATTTATAAAAACCATTAAACACTGATTATTTTACAATATAAAAACATCATTTATCTGTCCAAATTAAAAGCGAGCTAAAGAACCATTATACTTTAATATTTTTCGAGATTCTCATCCACTGAAATGCCTTAAAAACGAAAAAAATCGTCATGGAACTTGGTCTGTAGATTTTTTTAAAAACATGCCCGTTTTCTTAGCTCTCCAAAAATGCATAATAACTAGGAACTTGGTCCAAGGCCACTGAAATAAACACATGATTTCAAAGGAATCGGGCGGTATTCGTACTCGAACTAAAGTTACGGTTGGTTTTGAAAACTCCCGTAAAAGTAATTAAAAACAATAGCAAACGTGAAATAAACCAAAAATACAAACTTAAAATAAAATTTAGAACCAGTAATAGTTTAAAAAAAAACTATTATTAAAACAATCTCTTCGAAAACCTACCTTTGGCAACAGGACAAAGCATGACATACAAGAAGGACGGATGTCCTGCACATTTTAGTGTTAATGTTGGGTGATAACTGTTGCCCAATCTGCAGAAGGAAACCCATAAACAAGAAATAGAATAGAATAGGTGATAGCTGCGGTTTTCCTCATTTTTGGATAGGTTGAGGTAAAACTTCAAAATATCTTAATTGTTACTTTACTATTAATTGTTAATTATTAATTTCATTAATTCAATTTACTTAAATTTGTATTTTTGTTGTATTTTACGTTTTTTACTGTTTTTAATTACTTTTACGGGAGTTTTCAAAACCAACCGTAACTTTAGTTCGAGTACGAATACCGCCCGATTCCTTTGAAATCATGTGTTTATTTCAGTGGCCTTGGACCAAGTTCCTAGTTATTATGCATTTTTGGAGAGCTAAGAAAACGGGCATGTTTTTAAAAAATCTGCAGACCGAGTTCCATAACGATTTTTTCGTTTTTAAAGCATTTCAGTGGATGATTATCTCGAAAAATATTAAAGTAAAATGGTTCTTTAGCTCGCTTTTAATTTGGACAGATAAATGATGTTTTTATATTGTAAAATAATCAGTGTTTAATGGTTTTTATAAATCGGAAGAAAGAAATAAGTTACCATTGATAGTATTTTCAAATAAATTTTTAAAATTGCAATTTCGACTGATTTTGAAAAAATCGAAAAATCAAGATTACTCAAAAATGTTTAACTTTTGTATAATGCATATAGGGGTCAAAATTATCACAAATGATCCCCTCTATTACCTCCTAACGGGAATACGTCTAATTACCAATAACCCTGTATATTACACTCAGGGGCCTATAACAATACCCCCTGCAAGAAGGCAGACATTTCTGATGAGGCAAACGGCGTCCCAGACACTTTTAGTTGCGCGCGGCTCGTCACACTAAAACGAAAATATTGGAACTTCTCTTATTTTCAAATGCTTGATTTTTATATATTCATTTTCAAGTGGTTTATTTTTATATATGATGCTCGAGGGACTCTAACTACAACTCCTTCAAGGCGATAGACGCTCTGGTTAGAGTAAAAATAACTCCCAGAAACTTTATAAGGTATATACAATTAAAGTTTCTGCGAGGTTGTTTGACTAGTCTAGAGTGTCTGGCTGCTTGAAGGCGGTATTCAAATAGTCCCCCGAGCACCATGCATTAAAATTCAACTTTTGAAGTTAAGTAAAATCCTGCTATTTACGTTTTAGTGTTACAAACCGCGCGGACAATGAAAGTATCTGGGAGGTCGTTAGGCCCATCAGAAACGTCTGCCTTCTTGCAGGGGATATTATTATAGGCCCCTAAATATAATATTTAAAAATCACGCATTTGAAAATAAGAAAAGTTCCAATATTTTCGTTTTAGTGTTACAAACCGCGCGGACAATGAAAGTATCTGGGAGGTCGTTAGGCCCATCAGAAACGTCTGCCTTCTTGCAGGGGATATTATTATAGGCCCCTAAATATAATATTTAAAAATCACGCATTTGAAAATAAGAAAAGTTCCAATATTTTCGTTTTAGTGTTACAAACCGCGCGGACAATGAAAGTATCTGGGAGGTCGTTAGGCCCATCAGAAACGTCTGCCTTCTTGCAGGGGATATTATTATAGGCCCCTAAATATAATATTTAAAAATCACGCATTTGAAAATAAGAAAAGTTCCAATATTTTCGTTTTAGTGTTACAAACCGCGCGGACAATGAAAGTATCTGGGAGGTCGTTAGGCCCATCAGAAACGTCTGCCTTCTTGCAGGGGATATTATTATAGGCCCCTAAATATAATATTTAAAAATCACGCATTTGAAAATAAGAAAAGTTCCAATATTTTCGTTTTAGTGTTACAAACCGCGCGGACAATGAAAGTATCTGGGAGGTCGTTAGGCCCATCAGAAACGTCTGCCTTCTTGCAGGGGATATTATTATAGGCCCCTAAATATAATATTTAAAAATCACGCATTTGAAAATAAGAAAAGTTCCAATATTTTCGTTTTAGTGTTACAAACCGCGCGGACAATGAAAGTATCTGGGAGGTCGTTAGGCCCATCAGAAACGTCTGCCTTCTTGCAGGGGATATTATTATAGGCCCCTAAATATAATATTTAAAAATCACGCATTTGAAAATAAGAAAAGTTCCAATATTTTCGTTTTAGTGTTACAAACCGCGCGGACAATGAAAGTATCTGGGAGGTCGTTAGGCCCATCAGAAACGTCTGCCTTCTTGCAGGGGATATTATTATAGGCCCCTAAATATAATATTTAAAAATCACGCATTTGAAAATAAGAAAAGTTCCAATATTTTCGTTTTAGTGTTACAAACCGCGCGGACAATGAAAGTATCTGGGAGGTCGTTAGGCCCATCAGAAACGTCTGCCTTCTTGCAGGGGATATTATTATAGGCCCCTAAATATAATATTTAAAAATCACGCATTTGAAAATAAGAAAAGTTCCAATATTTTCGTTTTAGTGTTACAAACCGCGCGGACAATGAAAGTATCTGGGAGGTCGTTAGGCCCATCAGAAACGTCTGCCTTCTTGCAGGGGATATTATTATAGGCCCCTAAATATAATATTTAAAAATCACGCATTTGAAAATAAGAAAAGTTCCAATATTTTCGTTTTAGTGTTACAAACCGCGCGGACAATGAAAGTATCTGGGAGGTCGTTAGGCCCATCAGAAACGTCTGCCTTCTTGCAGGGGGTATTGTTATAGGCCCCTGAGTGTAATATATAAAAATCAAGCATTAGAAAATAAAACTAAAATTTAGTCAAATTTTTGGCAACTTTAAATCGTCTGTCTTCGAAAACGGCCCACGGAAATTGTCTGCCAGTATTTGTTTAGTAATTCTGACAGTGGTCTCCAACACATATGTAAATCAGTTTTGTGAAAATAATTGAACTGAGGTGTATTTTTTACCAACTTCAGCGCGTGATAGCCCGTAACTGCCCCATTGGACAGGATAACTAATGGCCATTCGGTTACATCACAAACGAGTACTATCTAATCATATAACATTAAAGTTTTAGAAAATAAGTGTCGTCATCCTGGTCTGGGATCTCAATCTATATGATATCGAGTAATGTAAAGTAAAAAATAATGCAGCTTTTAACTATACTAATATTATAAAGAGGAAAGATTTTAAAAATTCTTTTACCATCAGAAAGGTGCCATTTATCTGTGAGTAACGTATGTTTTGAACTTTCAAATTTCATGCGGACGAAGTCGTGGACAACAGCTAGTTTGTTGTATTAGGAAACACCCCCTATTAAACGAGCCCAAACTCGATGGGGTTGCGTGGTTTAATTACGGAGTTTCTATGGCCACCTTCCAGCTCCATCATCAGACCCTGGTTGCCATATAGTATCAAAGTACTTGTCGAGACGAATTAAACGAGCTCAAACTCGGTGGGGTTGCGTGGTTTAATTACGGAGTTCCTATGATTACCTCGCAGCTCCATCATCAGACCCTGGATACCATATAGTATCAAAGTACTTGTCAAGACGAATTAAACGAGCTCAAACTCGATGGGGTTGCGTAGTTTAATTACGGAGTTCCTATGGTTACCTCGCAGCTCCATCATCAGACCCTGGTTACCATATAGTATCAAAGTACTTGTCAAGACGAATTAAACGAGCTCAAACTCGATGGGGTTGCGTGGTTTAATTACGGAGTTCCTATGGTTACCTCGCAGCTCCATCATCAGACCCTGGTTACCATATGCTACCAAAGTAGTCATCAAGACGATTTAAACGAGCCCAAACTCGATGGGATTGCGTCGTTTAATTACGGTGTTCCTATAGCCACCTTCCAGCTCCATCATCAGACCCTGGTTACCATATGCTACCAAAGTAGTCATCAAGACGATTTAAACGAGCTCAACTCGATGGGGTTGCGTGGTTTAATTACGGAGTTCCTATGGTTACCTCGCAGCTCCATCATCAGACCCTGGATACCATATAGTATCAAAGTACTTGTCAAGACGAATTAAACGAGCTCAACTCGATGGGGTTGCGTAGTTTAATTACGGAGTTCCTATGGTTACCTCGCAGCTCCATCATCAGACCCTGGATACCATATAGTATCAAAGTACTTGTCGAGACGAATTAAACGAGCTCAACTCGATGGGGTTGCGTAGTTTAATTACGGAGTTCCTATGGTTACCTCGCAGCTCCATCATCAGACCCTGGTTACCATATAGTATCAAAGTACTTGTCGAGACGAATTAAACGAGCTCAACTCGATGGGGTTGCGTAGTTTAATTACGGAGTTCCTATGGTTACCTCGCAGCTCCATCATCAGACCCTGGTTACCATATAGTATCAAAGTACTTGTCGAGACGAATTAAACGAGCTCAAACTCGATGGGGTTGCGTGGTTTAATTACGGAGTTCCTATGGTTACCTCGCAGCTCCATCATCAGACCCTGGTTACCATATAGTATCAAAGTACTTGTCGAGACGAATTAAACGAGCTCAAACTCGATGGGGTTGCGTGGTTTAATTACGGAGTTCCTATGGTTACCTCGCAGCTCCATCATCAGACCCTGGTTACCATATAGTATCAAAGTACTTGTCAAGACGAATTAAACGAGCTCAAACTCGATGGGGTTGCGTGGTTTAATTACGGAGTTTCTATGGTTACCTCGCAGCTCCATCATCAGACCCTGGTTACCATATAGTATCAAAGTACTTGTCGAGACGATTTAAACGAGCTCAAACTCGATGGGGTTGAGTGGTTTAATTATGGAGTTCCTATGGTTACCTCGCAGCTCCATCATCAGACCCTGGATACCATATAGTATCAAAGTACTTGTCGAGACGAATTAAACGAGCTCAACTCGATGGGGTTGCGTGGTTTAATTACGGAGTTCCTATGGTTACCTCGCAGCTCCATCATCAGACCCTTGTTACCATATAGTATCAAAGTACTTGTCGAGACGAATTAATCGAGCCCAAACTCGATGGGGTTGCGTGGTTTAATTACGGAGTTCCTATGGTTACCTCGCAGCTCCATCATCAGACCCTGGTTACCATATAGTATCAAAGTACTTGTCGAGACGAATTAAACGAGCTCAAACTCGATGGGGTTGCGTGGTTTAATTACGGAGTTCCTATGATAACCTCGCAGCTCCATCATCAGACCCTGGATACCATATAGTATCAAAGTACTTGTCAAGACGAATTAAACGAGCTCAACTCGATGGGGTTGCGTAGTTTAATTACGGAGTTCCTATGGTTACCTCGCAGCTCCATCATCAGACCCTGGTTACCATATAGTATCAAAGTACTTGTCAAAACGAATTAAACTAGCCGAAACTCTTTTTTTTTTAATCTGTCTGTTCAGTTATTTATTTCTTTATCTGTTATCAGTCAACAAGCAATGTACGATAATTACGAAAAAAAATTTACTTTCGAGCGTCCGGAGACAACCTCACAGTGCTGGCTCCGCCCAGCGACTGACGACTTACATCGATTTTCAAAACTTCTCTAACTGGTTTGCATTAAGGTCGAGAATCGTATATCAACATTCGTCGAAGAGAAATATTTACGCCTGGTGTTGTATTAAATAAGTGGTTTTTTAAATATTAATGGAAATTTATAAATGTTATAAAAAATGTATCCGGCTATTAGGATTAAACACTTAATTATCTATCAGATGCATTAATAAAAAAGCACTGTTGTCGCTGAAAATTAAAAGATAACTAACAGTAAACGTTTCTCAAAGGCCTTCGCTAATATTTTTTTTTCTTATAAATGGAACCGATAATTAAAAATGTATTTGGATAATATAATAGTTTAAATATCCATCTACGCACATTATTTTTTTCAAGATTATACATTGAACCAGCTCGATAGAATTTACACGGAAAAGTGCCTGTTTTTCGGATTTCCTGGGGTTGCCCGGCCTTAACTGCCACTCTCAGAATCAAGTCAATAGTCTCACTTAGCAAACCTGAGAACCTGGATTTTAAAAAAAAAAAAAAAAAAAAAAAAAAAAAAAAAAAAAAAAAAAAAAAAAAAAAAAAAAAAAAAAAAAAAAAAAAAAAAAAAAAAAAAAAAAAAAAAAAAAAAAAAAAAAAAAAAAAAAAAAAAAAAAAAAAAAAAAAAAAAAAAAAAAAAAAAAAAAAAAAAAAAAAAAAAAAAAAAAAAAAAAAAAAAAAAAAAAAAAAAAAAAAAAAAAAAAAAAAAAAAAAAAAAAAAAAAAAAAAAAAAAAAAAAAAAAAAAAAAAAAAAAAAAAAAAAAAAAAAAAAAAAAAAAAAAAAAAAAAAAAAAAAAAAAAAAAAAAAAAAAAAAAAAAAAAAAAAAAAAAAAAAAAAAAAAAAAAAAAAAAAAAAAAAAAAAAAAAAAAAAAAAAAAAAAAAAAAAAAAAAAAAAAAAAAAAAAAAAAAAAAAAAAAAAAAAAAAAAAAAAAAAAAAAAAAAAAAAAAAAAAAAAAAAAAAAAAAAAAAAAAAAAAAAAAAAAAAAAAAAAAAAAAAAAAAAAAAAAAAAAAAAAAAAAAAAAAAAAAAAAAAAAAAAAAAAAAAAAAAAAAAAAAAAAAAAAAAAAAAAAAAAAAAAAAAAAAAAAAAAAAAAAAAAAAAAAAAAAAAAAAAAAAAAAAAAAAAAAAAAAAAAAAAAAAAAAAAAAAAAAAAAAAAAAAAAAAAAAAAAAAAAAAAAAAAAAAAAAAAAAAAAAAAAAAAAAAAAAAAAAAAAAAAAAAAAAAAAAAAAAAAAAAAAAAAAAAAAAAAAAAAAAAAAAAAAAAAAAAAAAAAAAAAAAAAAAAAAAAAAAAAAAAAAAAAAAAAAAAAAAAAAAAAAAAAAAAAAAAAAAAAAAAAAAAAAAAAAAAAAAAAAAAAAAAAAAAAAAAAAAAAAAAAAAAAAAAAAAAAAAAAAAAAAAAAAAAAAAAAAAAAAAAAAAAAAAAAAAAAAAAAAAAAAAAAAAAAAAAAAAAAAAAAAAAAAAAAAAAAAAAAAAAAAAAAAAAAAAAAAAAAAAAAAAAAAAAAAAAAAAAAAAAAAAAAAAAAAAAAAAAAAAAAAAAAAAAAAAAAAAAAAAAAAAAAAAAAAAAAAAAAAAAAAAAAAAAAAAAAAAAAAAAAAAAAAAAAAAAAAAAAAAAAAAAAAAAAAAAAAAAAAAAAAAAAAAAAAAAAAAAAAAAAAAAAAAAAAAAAAAAAAAAAAAAAAAAAAAAAAAAAAAAAAAAAAAAAAAAAAAAAAAAAAAAAAAAAAAAAAAAAAAAAAAAAAAAAAAAAAAAAAAAAAAAAAAAAAAAAAAAAAAAAAAAAAAAAAAAAAAAAAAAAAAAAAAAAAAAAAAAAAAAAAAAAAAAAAAAAAAAAAAAAAAAAAAAAAAAAAAAAAAAAAAAAAAAAAAAAAAAAAAAAAAAAAAAAAAAAAAAAAAAAAAAAAAAAAAAAAAAAAAAAAAAAAAAAAAAAAAAAAAAAAAAAAAAAAAAAAAAAAAAAAAAAAAAAAAAAAAAAAAAAAAAAAAAAAAAAAAAAAAAAAAAAAAAAAAAAAAAAAAAAAAAAAAAAAAAAAAAAAAAAAAAAAAAAAAAAAAAAAAAAAAAAAAAAAAAAAAAAAAAAAAAAAAAAAAAAAAAAAAAAAAAAAAAAAAAAAAAAAAAAAAAAAAAAAAAAAAAAAAAAAAAAAAAAAAAAAAAAAAAAAAAAAAAAAAAAAAAAAAAAAAAAAAAAAAAAAAAAAAAAAAAAAAAAAAAAAAAAAAAAAAAAAAAAAAAAAAAAAAAAAAAAAAAAAAAAAAAAAAAAAAAAAAAAAAAAAAAAAAAAAAAAAAAAAAAAAAAAAAAAAAAAAAAAAAAAAAAAAAAAAAAAAAAAAAAAAAAAAAAAAAAAAAAAAAAAAAAAAAAAAAAAAAAAAAAAAAAAAAAAAAAAAAAAAAAAAAAAAAAAAAAAAAAAAAAAAAAAAAAAAAAAAAAAAAAAAAAAAAAAAAATCAAGCGACAGATTATCTTTTTTTTTTTTTTTTTTTTTTTTTTTTTTTTTTTTTTTTTTTTTTTTTTTTTTTTTTTTTTTTTTTTTTTTTTTTTTTTTTTTTTTTTTTTTTTTTTTTTTTTTTTTTTTTTTTTTTTTTTTTTTTTTTTTTTTTTTTTTTTTTTTTTTTTTTTTTTTTTTTTTTTTTTTTTTTTTTTTTTTTTTTTTTTTTTTTTTTTTTTTTTTTTTTTTTTTTTTTTTTTTTTTTTTTTTTTTTTTTTTTTTTTTTTTTTTTTTTTTTTTTTTTTTTTTTTTTTTTTTTTTTTTTTTTTTTTTTTTTTTTTTTTTTTTTTTTTTTTTTTTTTTTTTTTTTTTTTTTTTTTTTTTTTTTTTTTTTTTTTTTTTTTTTTTTTTTTTTTTTTTTTTTTTTTTTTTTTTTTTTTTTTTTTTTTTTTTTTTTTTTTTTTTTTTTTTTTTTTTTTTTTTTTTTTTTTTTTTTTTTTTTTTTTTTTTTTTTTTTTTTTTTTTTTTTTTTTTTTTTTTTTTTTTTTTTTTTTTTTTTTTTTTTTTTTTTTTTTTTTTTTTTTTTTTTTTTTTTTTTTTTTTTTTTTTTTTTTTTTTTTTTTTTTTTTTTTTTTTTTTTTTTTTTTTTTTTTTTTTTTTTTTTTTTTTTTTTTTTTTTTTTTTTTTTTTTTTTTTTTTTTTTTTTTTTTTTTTTTTTTTTTTTTTTTTTTTTTTTTTTTTTTTTTTTTTTTTTTTTTTTTTTTTTTTTTTTTTTTTTTTTTTTTTTTTTTTTTTTTTTTTTTTTTTTTTTTTTTTTTTTTTTTTTTTTTTTTTTTTTTTTTTTTTTTTTTTTTTTTTTTTTTTTTTTTTTTTTTTTTTTTTTTTTTTTTTTTTTTTTTTTTTTTTTTTTTTTTTTTTTTTTTTTTTTTTTTTTTTTTTTTTTTTTTTTTTTTTTTTTTTTTTTTTTTTTTTTTTTTTTTTTTTTTTTTTTTTTTTTTTTTTTTTTTTTTTTTTTTTTTTTTTTTTTTTTTTTTTTTTTTTTTTTGTTTTTTCTTTGTGATACAAAAACACTGATGGGCCGTAAGCCGCAGAGGCACACTAATTTAACGTTCCGGCTTATCTCAAACGAGCGCTAGAAGTACACACGATAACGAGCCTGTGTTTCTGCTAATGACCTACATACGAAATGACTTTAATGCAGAAAAAGAAAATATAACAGAAAAGTTTCATACAAATGAACAGGATTAGCGCTTTACATCCAACTAGTCAGAACGAAAATAAGTTCTAAAATACTAATTGCTTGCACAACATAGATTGAAACAACTTCTAATGAAGCGGTGTATATGGATCGTAATACGTACAACGTTGTATTAGAAGTCTGAAGAGTACACTAATAGGAGTGGACCTTCAACTTTGCATATCAATCGCAAGTCAATGCCAACGATTTAATTTGAATCATTTTTGAAATGCAGTTTTATATTTCTTTGCAATATGCATATTGTAAAAACATTTTTATGACATTTATTCCACAATTTTTTCATCTTACTGTGATTAACTTCTATATAAAAAAATCTCGTACAAAAGATTCCATGTCTGTTGCACGTCTTTGCCGCGAGAAGCGTAGCTTATTGCCTACGAGAAAAATGACATCGGTATAATACTGCTTAGTAAGAGATTGCGAAGCGCGCTAGTTACCTTTGTTGAGATGGAACATCAATAACAACGTCAGTTATGACTTCCTAAGAGTTCCCTTTGCTATACAGAAACGTTGAATATTGCATGAACTCCGGTTCTTTTACGACTTCAATTAGAATTGTATAAATTAACAATGCGTACTGCTCTACAATATAAGTGCTTTCATTTTTAATGAGGTTGGATTTTTATATACTACATGCCGCAATTTCATATACTTATTACATACTTATTGTAATTTAAGATTATGCAAATAAAAATGAAGGAATAGAATTAACGTATGATAAGTTATTGTTTAATATAATGCGTTAAATGTATACTTAACACCTTCACTAAGGTACTGCCACTTAGGATCCAGTAAAGAACGTGAGGGGTAAGACCAAATAAAGTATATTTCAAAAAGTAAAATCGTCCATCTACAAGGTTACAATAATAAGCCTACCAAACATAAAGGTACAACGTCGACTACGAACAAACGAATTCTATAGGCTTTTTTATGTGTCTGAACATTTATTTAAAACTTGTTCCAATAACACGCACGTATAAAATGTCCACATTTTATATTTGACACTCCAATCTACAACGCTTTATAACTCAACGCATATTTACATACGAACGTAAACTTGGAATTACATTATCATGAGTTTGTCGAGTGCCTGATAAATACTTTTTTACCGTGGGTTTTCATTGTTGAAACATTAAAAGAAAAACATATCTTCTCCTCTCTCAATCATTCTGGAAAAAGTGAGATAAAACGACTTTAAAATAATTTGAATTCAAACTTTTTAGAATTTATGAAGATCTAAATTCAGTGAATGGTATAATAATAAAAAAAATGATTATTCTAACATAATAATAACAAACAACGTTGCAATACTCTAAGAATTTTATAAAATATCAGAACACAAAGAATGAAATCAGAGCAGAGGCGGGCGCTATCTGTGCAAACAACGCGAAAGAAGATTAAGTTTTCATAAAGGGTATAGAAAACCTGAGAAAAGAAAATGAATTGCTAGCGCACAAACATTAGTGTTAGAAACTGATTAAATTATTAAATTGTATCTGATTTCGAAATATCTCTATCCCATCTTCTATTTTACAAAAGTAACATACAGTAAAAACCTAATACAGATAAAATACAAACAATCATTTTAAAAACACAATCATGAAAAGGATCAGAAATAAAATCTAACATTCATCCAAACAAGTAAAAATTACCTTCAATATTGATAGGCAAAAACTCATTAATATATCGCACACAACCTGTAGAATCGAATGCTGGATTAAAGCCGTCCATATCAAAAACCACCGCTCATCACTTCCTGTAGGACTCGAATGACCTAACCGCTAGATAATTGGCAATCGCATTCAGGCATTTCACGTTACTGACGCTTACAGCCATCAATGGCGTGTAATAACCTTGGCCACCACTCTCCCGGTGCCCCCGCCATTATGTCTGCAAATCGAAGTACGTGAGACTTCCAGCAAGTCCAGGTGACTATTGACGTTTGCGGAACATAATCTATTTATTTACATTGATTGAAAACGTTGATTTAAAATTGAAGGATTGTGAATCTTTAAATTGTTAAGTAACTATATAATTCCACTTGTATTAATAACTATTGTAGTCCCTGTTTTGTCAAGAGAATAAAAAAGTAAACGTGACAAGTAATTATGGTTGAAAAATGTACAATCTAAAAATTATTTTTATTATGAAAGCTCCATAGAGCATTATTGTCACAGAGAATTTTATTAAACAGTTCCTTTAATTTTTCTACAAACAATATTGACATTCCGGCAATATTTCCTTAGAAATTATGTTCCCCGTATAATAAATGAAACACACATTGCAATAAACCACGGCTTTAAAATGTCCATAAACTGTCGCATTAAAGTGTCATAGTGAAGAGCTTATTAAGAGAAAACAATGAGAACTAACATAAAATTATAGTGACAATTAACGAGGCGGCTTCTGTTCGTATCAAACAACGCGACATCAGGTCGGTAGAACGTTAAACACTTGTTGCAATTGAGCTAATAAATCATATACAACTTTAAAGAAAATTTTCATCCACTTCTTAATTGTTGTTTTTGATTTGATATGCCAGTCAAACAAAGCATTATAATAGTAAATGCGCATTCGATCCGTTCCGTATTACCCTATTTCGACGAAAATAACTTTGACCTGTGCAATATATCAGTATACCAATACCAGTTTCATGTTTTACTCAGAATATTTTAATACACCTGGCAAGATCATCCATCCTAAGATTAGTTCAAAGACGACGTGTAAACGGCACACATTTTAATACCATCATCACACGACTGACTCCATATAGTAATATTACGACAGGCAATTAAGTTCTAGCGTTCCCTCGGTAAGGAACGATGATAAGTGTATGAATTAAACGTAATGTTTAACAGTGGTAGAGCCCGCTTTAACATCTTCGCACGAATGGGTCGGCTCGCCCGGTGTAAGACCCGACTCACCGAAAACAGGCGTGAAGTGGAAGATTCCGCTTTCGGTCTGATGGTGTTGTTCCGGAGGCCCAACTTTAGTCCCTCTTTTCCCTTCCCATCCTTTTTCTTATGTAAAAAGGATGGGAATAGAACGTGGATTTGATGGTCAGCGACGCATAGGAAGGGGAAATATCCCCTTATGTGCGTCTCCTCCGGTCGATCAAGGGAGGCAACGCATCCGCTATTGGCGAATGTTATGGGCAACGGTCCTTCGGCCATTTTGGCGATTTGCCAAGCCGCGTGCTCGTTTGCTACCTTATGATATAATAAAAAAAAAAAAAAAAAAAAAAAAAAAAATGAACTAGCTGTTTTATGAGGTCAATTAAAGTTCCTTAAAATTCCTGTATTGCTCTTATTAGATTTTAATGGTAAGGAAATTAATGAGAATTTACGTTAAAAAATTTAGTTTAATTCATAAATATTGTGTTTTTCTATGAAACTGCTATCAATATGGTTACAGATTTTCGTGTTATAAACTTTTCCAACAATTTTTAAAGCAGTAATCAAAATGATTCTTTTGTGCAATTATGTAGGTGTAGATTGATTTCCAACTTAAAAGTGAAACAAGAAGATAAATGTTCGATTCCAAGGAAGTAGGCCAATAATAATTAAATGGATCGTCTTCCGATAAAAAGCGCTATCCAATTTAACGCAGAAACGAAAGAGGAAAATTTAAAAAGATTATATACGAAACGAATTCTGTCAATGTCAAGTTATTTTTAAGTATACAATGATTTGTCTTAAGCGTTTTATTTACAAGAGTCTTAACATTATAATAGGTGGGAACGAAAAGCTCACTACCAGAACAAACTTATAAAGTAATATAAATAATTGATTCATTACGAACGTGCTACAGTACAATCAGAAATACGATAAGAAAAAAAGCGAAACTACTAGACTAGAATCAGAAAGTGTATTACTTATTTAGTTCCAATTTACGTCAGCGTAATGTTTTACGCTTAGCGCTAATGATGTAGGACTTCCATATAAAGTATGCATTATTAAAGAACATTGAAGCATATAAAGAAAAAAAAAGGATTTAATAATTAAAAACTGTAAAGTCTACTAGGATTAGAGTACATTAGTATAAGTTTTTAAAGGTTAATTGCAAATCACAGTATCGCCAAAAGTGTGAGGCAATGATATGATCGTCAAAAGAAACTAGTTAAAGAGATCTGTAAAGAAAACCGTCAGGAACGCCAACACGTACAAACGTAGGTTACAGCAAAAGATAAGAGAAAATTTAAATTAAGTTTTTTAACGAGGATAAGTCACAGAAATAAATGTAGAGTAAATAGGCTAAAACAATAAGTTAAAATGGAAGTTATCGTCCGTGTTCAATAAAGGAAAATATCGTAACATTAAGTAACGCCGGTGATCATTAATTACGACAGGCAATTAAGTCTCGGCATACTTCGATGGGTGAGTTATAAAAGTTGGAATTGCATGGACAATCTACTGTATGTGTTCAATTAAGGTAGACAAAACTTAAATCCGTACCTGTTCACACTGTGAGTACGTCCCTGCCATCAAACAGACATAGCGGAAATGTTTTTCCTGTAATATGTCCCGTATTTATGTTCGAAAAAGCGTGAACACTGTTTTTATTAATTTACGAGAGAAAATAGATTGATTAAACAAAAAGGGCCAAACCGGAAGCTCAAATACTTTGTATTGGTTGTTATTCCGTTTATGAAATACTACCACAATTTTATTTTTGAAATATGTAAGATGTTCAAAAAGTGTCTTTATGATTATTATTGTTAAGTAGCACTCCATAGTAAATCGTTAAAGGACAACGCCATCGCCTC